>BLJB01000370.1:0-54959 GCA_013423325.1 Usnea hakonensis | reverse complement strand
ATTTATGGCTTCTTTCTTTCACGAATTATATATGTAAATAGGACGTTACACTGCAATGAAGCCTCATGGCATAGAATCCGAAGGGTGGCTTTCACCAGAAGGTGCACGGTTCAAATCGGGCTATGACCGGGAAATGATGAAAAAACCTAGGATTCGTCCAGACTTGGTGTATGACAGTACTCTGTACCATGAGATAACGACAGTAGTAACTAGGCTGATCCCACTTTTTTTATGCCTGCGAGTAGGCCTGCAAGTAGGTAGGCAAGCAAGCAAGCAGGGAGGTAGGTAGGAGGCTTGAAAAAATTTGGCAGAACCTCCCTCCGGGGGCCTGAGAAAAAAAATTTGGTGACGGTGACGGTGACGGTGGAGCTCTATGATTACACTCCCTGTACACTGCGCATCGGACAGCTGGACTGTGCCAGAAGCATGCCTTTAAACGACTTATTGACAGATCTTTGTGTGCGAGACTTATCCAGGTGAGGCTTCGCCTGAGGCCTACAGTTCCTACTCTTGCCAGCCTGTGCTGCCTTATCCAGTATTGCTTCCGACTCTTTATAGGGCACATTGCTTGCTCGATGTGCTCTGGCAAGCTCCACTGCCTTCGCATAATCGGGTTGTCGTTTCTTGTGTATATCATAGGACAGTGGATTGGGAACCATTTCGTGGGAATGGTCCTGGTGGCCCACACCGAGGACCCACGTCTTGTTGTCTCCTCCTCGAGTAGAAGGATCCTTCCATGCGAGAATACATCGCCATTTGCAGCCTTTCTTCCTAATCCGAGTGAGCTCTTGCTTGCGGTTACTACCTTCGCCGATATGCTCATCCAGCTTCCGATTATTCTGAGTCTTTTCCTCCGCGTGGATACATTGATAGCTTTTGCGCCCTTTTCCACATGAGCCTATGACGATAGCGAATCCTTGACTAAAGGCGTAGTTCTGAAGGCGAGTCCAGGCGTCATCGGCTATGTCGAATGTCTCGTTTGGTGAGGGAGGCTCCAAATGCTCGGGTGGTATACCGTCAATGACCTTCTGAACAAGAGGCTTTACGTCATCTTCTAGGCGGGGGTGAGGAGTCCATTGAATAGCCCGAGTGGCCATAATGACAACTGGTAGTGGTCACGCGTTGTAGGTGGAAGGTGGTGGAGGTGTGGAGGAAGCGAATGTGCGGTGTTAAGTTGTATGCACTGGAAAGGTACATGGAATTGTGTGGTAACTACACCAAAGATGAGGTACCTCGGCCGCGCGAAGTTTTAGTCTACCCGAATATTATCCGAACTGTGCGGTGGGTATTGTGCGCTCTTATTGTGCGCTCCCAAGACCTTCCGTAACACATACACGGGAAAAAAAAATAGAAATGCGGTTGATTATCTTGTCTGTTTGTATATGGATGAATGGATAGTATAGTACAGAAAAAAATATCTTCATCTAGCTAGTTCGCAAACCACTCACTTACCAACCCCACCACCCCCATCCCACCATCCCCATCCATTTCCCCCCCAAACATCAAGTTCTCAAAAAAAAAGTAAAACGACATCGTCCCAAGCACACATAACTATCCATCCACCTGTCCACTATTACAAACACGATCCCTACCAACCGCAGACCACACATACACACACGCTTGAGAATGGTGGTGCTCGGACTCAGTAGTACGGAGAGTATGGTTTTGAGGGGGAGGGGGAGGTTTGAGATGGGATGAGGGGACGGGGGATGGGGGAATAGGGGATGGAATGGGAATGGGATGGGAAGATGGGGGAATTGGGGGATGGAGGATAAGATAGGGTGTTGGTGGACGCAATGAGGGATATAGACAAGGTGTTGAGGGTTGCGGGGTTGGCTTTGGGTTGGATAACTGGGTAGGTGTGGTAGGGGTGTGGGGAGGTGGTCTTATAGATTGGATTGGATTGGATTGGATTGGATTGGATTGGATTGGATTGGATTGCAAGGTCTAATTTGGTGATCTGTTGCAGATGGGATCGCATTACGAGCGTGTATTTGGTCAGGGTACATGTCCACACAGATGAAATTTTTCTTCAGATATCCAATACAATTATCCAACCCTTTGAATCCCGTCGCACTTGACCACATAAAACACCCATGACGCACCGCCCAATCACGTCATTTCCCTCCCCGTCCCCCTTTCAAAGACCCAAGACCCTCAGTCACAGCGATAGCATATCTCGTCGTCAAGAGTGCGACAGCAGTCAATGGCACCGCGGCAACGAAGTAAATCCAAATCGTCTCCGTCAGCTCAGCAATACTCGGTTGCATGCTAAAAAATCCCGTCAGAAATGTTAGCGGTACAAACGTAGCCGCCAGCCACGTCAAGCGCGTCAGACTCTTATTCTGCTGGATGGCTTTTTTGCTCTCTTCGATGGACATGACTGCCGTGAGGGTGGCCATGATAGCATTGGCACGGGCGATCAGACGGTTGATGTCGTTGCTCAGAATCTCGAAGTCAGGGCGGAGATCCTGGATGTGGTTTGCGGTGCCGAAGGCGAAGGTGTCTCGTTTGACAATCTTGTCCAAGACCTCGAGGAGTAAAGTGTGGAAGATTGGGATACGGCGGCGCCAGGTGTGAAGCTTGTGTAGGGAGTCTTCGAGGCCTGTCTGGAGGAGTGGGTTTTCGAGCTCCCATTCGAGTTGAGTTAGACGGGTCGTGGCATACTTGATTAGAGTGTACCACTCAGCACAGACGATTAGCAGTGTTTTCTTGAATAGGATACGAGGGTCTTCGGCGATCTTGGTGATCTCTTCATGACTTAGGGATTGAATCCAGTAGATGGTGTCCTCAAAAACAGAGGTTCTTGGTGGGCCTTGGGGGATGGAGTCTTCGGTCATGGAAGGGCAGTCATTGAGGGTGCGGTAGCCATCCCATAAAGGGTAGCCCGCAGATATCGTGGGATCAACCAAGAGAATCCCCAGTACGCCTGTTTGTCCGTTTCGATTCGGCCGAATCCAAAGTGATACGTTACTTCTAATCAGTCCAACGTCGGATCCAGGAATATCTGCTCCTTCTACCCAATTTCCATCTTTATCTATCCGTCTCAGCACATTGAAGCCGCCAGCTTCGAATCTGGCATCGAAGAGCTCTTCCTCTGTGCGAAAATACCTCGTTCGCACATAGCGTACGTGTAGGTAGGAGCGCTTGCTAGCCATGAGGTCCAAGTTGGGTAGCTCAACCCATGGATCTCTGGTATTGTTCCACATATAGTCGGATATGTGAGTCCTAAAAAACAAAGGGTCGACATCAAAGCGGCTACCAAAGTTCTCGATGACGTCTTTGGAGAGATCCTCGACTACGAAGAGGCGTGCCGCAGTAGTATCATGATCATTCGTTGGCCCGTTCAGAGCTTCGGCTAGATCTCGAGAGGTACGGAAGTCGACTCTTCTGACAGCAGCATGAGGCTCAAAAGTGAGCATTGACACGTTGGTCCTGGCTGCACGTTCGAGCTGTTGCGCTGAACTCAAGAAGCGCAATTTGAGTGGAGACGTAGTAGCTCTCATGAAGGCTGCAAGCCAGGAGATGTGTGGCCATCCTTGAGCAAGTTTATCTAGATATGCCAGGTATGGTGGCGGAGCTTCGCTAATCGAAGTTCAGCTACAGACAAATGTCAGGCATAAACACCTACGATGCTTACAAAGTGGACTGCGAATCTTCAGGTGCCCATTTCCTCGCGACTCTTTCCTGGATTTTTTCGTAGACATCACCATTTTGGTAAGGATCGCCAGCCTCCTGTGTGTGTGGAATAATGTGATTGGGGTTCTTTTTGTCTGTCCCTGAAGGATCCCAGGCACTCAAGAAAGTAGGATGTCGCAACTTGGTGTTTCGAGGCATGACAAATCCCCAGCTCTATGTCAGGGATGTTGGTGTGGCTGACCGCTCAGTAGGAGTAGGATAGTGGCTAATGCACTGATGCTGAGCAAATCTAAGACCGTTCACCAAGGGCGCTACACAGATGGCTTTGGGAAGATTTCATGGAGCGTAGTAACTCTGATAACCTCAGCCTTGTCCAGAGTGTGTCTCTCGATAGTCACCCGGGAGGTAGACACCGTCTTCTTCTTGGAAATAATACCAGGTTGGCCGTGTGCCTAAGTAAAGGAAAATATAATAGACCTTTGTAAATGGAATGATGCTCTACGCCCTCTGTGATGTTTTTCTCGAAGATGTGGCCCTGCATCTACACAGCCTCACAGGCTCACAGCCTTCCAAGTCTCAAACCGAGGCGCTTATTTTCACACCAAGCCGCTTATAGCTAGACCATGCGCCACAGCGATCATCGCCCTATCAGCAGGATTCCTTCTCAGAGTTTTAAATGAAGAGAGTTGACAATCTTTGGTGCGATCTAATCTATGTCGCAACTGTCCATTTTATTCTTCAGATGCATATCAGAAAGGACAGCTCTGATTGTACCCTAGTAAACTATTGTATCAAAATAGGCATATCCCGTCCCTTGAGCTGAGACCTTGCGCATCAGTCCTCTCCTCCGCTCCCTTCATGCGGCGATGCTGATGCTAGTGGTCCGTCTTAGCAATGTGATGAGTTTCCCGTCAGGGCGAGATGTTGACGTCAAATTTTGCAAGGAGAGAGAAGGACTATCCGTTGATCAATGTGCGAAGGGTGGATCTGGGGATGGGTCAAGGCATCACAAAATTAGATGACTGCGTATTCTCGGAGAGTATTCTTGGCCTGGGAAAGTGAGTTTTGAGTGCGATCGAAATACATCTCCGACCGTGATAGCTGACGGTCGTGGAGGTCAGAGGCTGTCTGTGTACTTCGATGGGTTCTCAATACTTCCGCAATGAATAACAATATCATTTACCATAACACAAATTCAAAATTTGGACTGTGACTTCAGTTACGTAGTATGAAAATGACGTCTTTGGTCAACCATACCATACTGTTTCCCGTCCTTAAATTTTTGTGTACCGTCAAATCTGAAAGAGATGAATCGAAGGAAGACCAATTGCGGTGCAAAAAGCAGTATATATACACTCCTCATAGTAGACTGTCTCCCGTCATGGCTATGCCTGTGCACCAAATCCATGCCATTCCATGGAACCGTGGTGGTTCGACCCATGCCTGAAACCACTGAAACGAGTAATGCGATTATGCGATATACGAAATCGCTAATCCCCAATCATACTGCGGCGATCATCCCATGGCTGGTGCCTCCCATCCATTTTGACGCCTTGGCTAGGAGTGAGATAATCATAGCCAAACGCTCATAGCCAAATCCTTTCAATATGCTGACGCCAATTTGGGTCGAAGGGATTTTTACACGGCCCAAAGCATCTCCGCACTTCGACCGCTATGTTCGTCCCAGAATCCCTTGATTCTCGTACCCTAACCAGGAAGAACGTTGTACAGAATTTGCAACGCTGCCATCTCCTGCATTCTGCGCACCGCGGTCCATCTCCGTGGCTTCGACAGCACTCAAGCGTCTCCAATAACGTTTGATCCCAAGAACGCCAACATGCAGCGTTGTGGAGACAGACGGACGGTAATCGCGTGAATATGAACGTCTTGTTCCAACCGTTCGGTAGATGCAAACTAGAAGTCATTCGCATGACAAGCCCGGAATCTTCAATGAAAGCGGTAACGTTGCTCTCGGCATGAGCTTCGGGAGTTGATTCTTGGTAATTGTGATACAATCTCTTCAAATCATTGACGTAAGGTAACCCAAATCGATAACGGTTCATGATCAACTGCACATGCTGAAAGCGCACCTTGAAGAATGCGTCGATACTAACATAACCGCTTAATTGAACACATTTTGGTTCGTCATCGTACCGCCATAAGGACTCCGGCCAATTGTCCACATCTATAGGGTGAAACCGTGAACAAGGGCGACAAAGCTGCCAGTCTGGGAGTTCTTTTTCCAACGTTATCAAGAAAAGTCTCCTTGCCCAAATATGATCCTCTTCCTTCAAAGAATGCAACGTTTCGCTGCCGAGGATCCTCAGCAGACTTCTGTTACAGATGATGAAACACGCTGCAGAGTCTAGTGGCAACAGATCCCGGATAAAACGCAGGATCTCCACTGGTAAGGTCAGGAGCGATGCGTCTTTGTTTTGCCGGAGCTCCACGGGTAAGGTCAGGGGCGAGGGGCTTTGATCGTGACCTGGTGTTCTCATTCTCCATATAGCTCGAAAGACGGCCAGAAGCCTCATGGTGCGTTGGTGCTGTCTCAAAGCTATTGCCCTAGCTATTTCCATTCCGACGGATGGCGTGTGTTCTCGTTGTAGACCAGTTCAGTGATGAGCCCAAGAAACGATCATTTCGTACCCTTGTATCGCCTTTTTTTTTGGATCTTTTATTGCCGTTTTATAGGTTACGGACAGAAGGCTTGACGATCCATGCAGTAGGAGGGGAGGGTAGGGATATATATGGTAGCCACATAATTCGCTCATAAATGGGCTCTAAAAGCCTTACGGGCGCTTTGTCTAATTATGAGTACATTTGCGCTAATAAAAAATGGTATGTATAGTTCTCAGCTTTCCATCTTTGATTTGGAACAATGACGGTCAATGAGCTGCTAATGGTCAGATGAGAGGAGTTGTTGGAGAAGAGATGGTGGCAGAAACCCCGCAGATACAGTTTTTGACACAAGCAAAATGGAGCGGTATCTTCCGGAAAGCGCACCTAGCAAAAGTAAAAAACAACGAACATACCTACTCCTATGTACTCACTAAAAGGGACGCGGGCTTCTCAGTAGTGGAAAGCTTGGGGCTTATTCAGTACCAGACAGTTCGGAGTAGGCGAGCAAGGGTCCACTAAAAGGACTACGGAGCAACTTGAAGGTACCTTAGCCGAGTGTTTCAGTCTTGTTTCTGCTTTCATACTAAGTACAGAACTGGGTCTTACTTCGATGAATTCTTCGGAGACTCTCCTGTCTCTCACTAGGTTCGAATTTGATGTTCTTGTTGGCCAAAAAAAAAAAGGAAACGGATAAGGCTAGATACAATAGTAACACACACAACCCGTCTTGTCCAAATCTAAACCTACGCAGGTGCGGATAACCAAAGCACCGTCGACACTGGTAGTTATAGTCGATGGAATCATCACCAGCCATACGTGAAGATCGGCCGGTTGGCAACGATCATGCGACGCAGGGGTTGTGGCTTCAGAGAGTGCCTGTGGAGACGGCTTTGGCAGAGTATTGATGCTTGTTCATCTATAGAACAGTGTGGTCGGATGATATAAGGAGCTAGCTTTTGACGAGGATGAAGGTGTTGTTTTCAGGGGGGAGGAGCGGATGGAGTATATGGATACGGGGAGGAGGTTTAATGTTGGGTATGAGTATGGAGCAGGATTGCTGACTGCAGAGTGTTCGTAGAGTACTCGAAGACTGACATTTTTTGTCACCGGGTACATGTTAGCATTCTGCAGAATTACACTGGATGGGTTCCACTGCTTACCAAAGGTGATGGTTCGAGGAGGGGGTTTGAGCTCGTCCTAGCTTCACCCCGAAGGGCTACTAGTCACCAACACTGCGTAGAAGTGCGAGCTCGGCGTTGGTGCTCCCCCCAATCACCCCGGTGGTGAAAGGAGGGAGCCCAGGGTAGGTCTCCCTACCCTGGGGGTGCTACGGCAGCATCAGCAAGTCCTCCAAGATTAAGACGAGGAAGCGCTCGAATTGTCAACCCGTACTCCGTCTCCGGGTCCGGATTCGCAAGCATCCCGGCAATAAGCTCAACTTGCTGGTTCAACGAACCCATTGACTTCGCCAGGTCGGCATTCGACGCTTCGAGTTTTGCAAGAGTTGCTGCCATTTGTGCAAGGGTTTCTGCTAGGGGATGAGGGGAAGGAGGAGGGGGAGGTGGAGGAGGAGGCGGGGTAGGGGGAGCAGCAGGAGGAGGGGGGAAGAATCTTTCACGTACTTGATTGACGATGGGTGCAAGTATGAGGGCAATCAGGTGGGCGGCAATGCCGCCCAGCCAACTGCCCAAGGCGCTGATGTAAGAGAAGTAAGTTGGTCGATCCATGTGTATGAGTCAAAGATTTTGAGAAACACGGAGAGAGAAGAAAAGAAGAGGAAGAAAACAAAGCACGAGAAAGTCTTTATAAGCTTGCCAGTCCTCGTTCCTTCCTCTGCTCTCAAAACCGATATGATGGGAAAGTGTACAAGAGTATACAAATGGCAGGACCTCTCCTATCACCGTACGACAAGTACACCGAACAGTTCAACCCCTACTTTCCTTCATCACAAATCCAGTCAACGGTACAACTCCAATTTCCACCGCGCAGACATGTACGTGTACCTCCATCAATCAATCCATCCATCCATCCATTCTTTCCGTTTGGAAAGATCAAAACGCCGTAACGCTCTCAGTGTCATATTTTGAACAACTTTCCGCGGCTCGCTCCAAGACAAGACTCCTGAAATGCTCTAATGCGAGATGGACTGTCGGACTGGACATGAGCTGCATTTGGAGGGGTAATGAGCGTGCCTGTCAATCAAAAATCAATAGGAGCAAACAAAGAAGCTGCAACGAACGGTTGTCACTCCTTCCATAACTTTCTTTGGTGCACCGCTCGGTAAGCTCCAGTATTCAACCAGAGATTTCGTCTCCACGGTGACACAAGGCAGAACGAACGTTTTGTTCACCTTATGAGTAACACTAAATGGAAAGAATGTCCCATGTAATAAATTTTTTGCTTCAGGTACCTGCCAGAGCGAATCTGGTGTATAATGAGATCACATCCTTAGTAGGGTAATTTCATGATTGATTATCTTCACAATTCTGCACAAGCCTGGTGCTTTCGTACAGTAAAAGTGGATAGCTCTTTACCTTCGGCGAGTAGATTACCATCAGGGCTATATGCTGATCAGATCTATCATAGACTGAACCAATCGGGAAAGTTTTTTTTGGGGGGGTTTAGCTGTTGTGGAACCTCATCTTAACTCGAGATTAGAGTAGGTAGACAACAAACACGGTAAAGTAAAGTAGTTGAGAGAATAACGGGAACTCGATCTGATTGGGCGCGAGACTCGTAGATATTTTGTCCATCAAGGGTGCCTGCTACGGCGGACGACGGCTAACACAAATAATAGTAATCGTCCGCCGTAGCATGCACGTGATCAACCGCCGCGGGTTTAATGGACTTATGCCCGTAATACTATTTGTAGATTGGGGTAGATTTCTGCTTGCAGAGATATCAAATCCAGCACCACGCCTTTATTTCTCCGCATAATAATGGTGTATTTCCGATCATGTCGCGACACAAGCTGGTCAAAAATCTTGATTTGGACGAGGAGCTTGATGACTTTGACGGAGGCATAGAATCCGATTATGGGGAAGAAGTCAGTCTTGAGGACAAAGGTAATCAATATTTTCCAACTGTCCCAGACGTGCATTTGACCGCCAGCCCATTGACCTTTACGCTGCCATCTTAGAGCACTTACGTCAAGGCACTGCTAAAGTACGGGATGTCCTCGGTCCGCAAGTGTCCATCACCGACAAAGAGATCGAGGATTCTCTATGGCACTACTACTACGACGTTGATAAGACTGTTGATTACTTGTTAAGTACGGCATGATAGATAATGAGTTTAGTGAGGTCGTTTGTTGAAGTTGTATAGGTCAAAGAACGAAATCTCAATCGCAGAAGAAGACGAAGAAACAAAAGGAGAACACGGACGTCAAGAAACCACATGGTAAGTTTTCTTATCTTGCTTTCTTTGACAACAATCTCCCGAATACGATTCACCTGTGGCACTGCTCGGAGGTGAGATGCCTGCCGCCTTCTCGTAATTAGCTTTTGACTGAAAACGGGTCTCGGACCAGTATCGTATACTCCAACACAAGACACTATTGTGGCGAGTCTTATAAAGGTCTCCAAGATATCGTCGTCTTGCTCCGCCCGATTCACGGCTATAGACTTCTTCAACGATTCGCCCTGGCTCAGCATCCCAGAGGCCCGTCGAGGGGAAATTCTCATCGAGCCTATACACCCTCGAGGCGGATTGCTGGGAGGCGCATCAAAATCAGACGGTGCGCCAAAGTCCAAACTTGCTGCGCTAGCTGCCGCTCGCAAGAAAAAAGAAATCCACGGGCCCGAAAATAGACAGAATCCAACCAGCTCTGTTGCTCTCCTGGACAAACTTGATCACAAAGCACGACAAGCAAAGCCCGGTAGTGTTCAAAATCTTTCAAGCTCCGAGTCCCCAAGTGCGATCACCGAGCAGACCGTGAATGAGCGAACAAGAAAAGATGCAAGGCGAAAGTCAAATGGAGTGGATGCTTCACCAACTCATCAGCCACTCAAGAAGGCTTCTGGGGAGTCAAACTCTCTGACTAGTCCAACCATTGAGAAAAAGCCTGAGATTGTACCGACTGCAGGCCCTTCCGTATTTGCACGGACAATTTTTGGCGCCCCTGCAGTATCACAACATGGAGATGTCTCGAATTCAGATTTTTATATGATAGGACCTAGTACATATGCTGAATTTGATTTTGCAGGACCAAGCCCCGATGATGTTGTCATAAAAGCGCAAAACACGAAAGGCCCAGTCTTAAAGCCGGTCAGACAGCCCCCACAGCCTCCTTTTGGCGATAGGAGCGTCAGTGGTGTTGCTCAAGGCGTCGGGAATGTTACAATCGAAGATTCTAAAGTGAGGGGAAAGAACCTCGATGTTGTGGCAGAGTTCGAAAGGTCAAAGCCCAAGAATGCTGCGAACTTCGTGGTAATTGGCCATGTCGACGCGGGAAAGAGTACACTGATGGGTCGTCTCCTGTACGATCTAAAAGTGGTTGATCAGAGGACTTTGGACAAGTATCGCAAAGAAGCCGAGAGGATTGGTAAAGCATCATTTGCTCTAGCCTGGGTCCTAGATCAGGGCACTGAAGAGCGAAATCGGGGCGTCACCATCGACATTGCTATGAACAAGTTCGAAACGGAAAGCACCAACTTCACAATTCTCGATGCCCCAGGTCACCAAGACTTCATTCCCAACATGATCGCTGGGGCAAGCCAGGCCGACTTTGCCGTTCTTGTCATCGACGCCAGCACGGGAAACTTCGAATCGGGTCTCAAAGGCCAGACGAAAGAACATGCTTTGCTTGTTCGAAGCATGGGTGTCCAGCGTATCGTCATCGCAGTCAACAAACTAGACACTGTTCAGTGGTCCCAAGATCGTTTCGATGAGATCACCCAGCAAGTCTCCGCCTTCCTCACAAGCGCAGGCTTTCTCGGGAAAAACCTCGCTTTCGTCCCATGCGCTGGTCTCACGGGCGACAACATTGTTCGCAAGACTGACGATCCTCAAGCCTCGTGGTACACGGGCGCTCCACTCATCTCACTACTCGAATCATCCGAGCCTGTCTCTCGTGCCTTGAAAAAACCTCTTCGCCTCACGGTGGACGATATTTTCCGCGGTGGCGTTCAGAATCCGCTTTCCGTATCCGGCAGACTAGACGCCGGCAGCGTCCAAATCGGCGACACCGTCGTCATCATGCCCGCCAGCCAGACCGCATCCATCAAAGGTCTCGAGGTCGACTCCGAACCCTCAGACTGGGCCGTAGCCGGCCAAAACGTCATCCTTCATCTCGCCGACATTGAAGCCAAATACTTGAAATCGGGAGACGTCGTCTGCCCGCCCGCGGCCCCAATCCAATGCGTCACGTCATTCACAGTCAAGATACTAGCGTTCGAGCATGTCACGCCGATGCACTGTGAAGTCCACAAGGGAAGATTGCATGCGCCAGGCAGAGTAACAAAACTAGTGGCTCAGCTGGACAAAACGTCCGGCGCCGCGGTCAAGGGCCGAAAACCTAGATTGGTGAAACCGGGCAGCGTGGCGAGAGTCCAAGTTGAGGTGGACGATCCGATCCCGTTGGAGCAGGGCGGGAGAGTCATTTTGAGAGCGGGCGGCGAGACTATAGGCGCGGGACTGGTGGAGTGAGAGATGCAAATCGTGGGTATTTTGGCGTCATGGCCCGCAATTTTCTGGAAGAATTAGTCGAAAGCATCTTGGCAACCAAATTGTCTCTAGCAACTAATGGATTTCGAGATACAGCGTTCCATATGTCCTCATAAAGACACCGAGAGCTTAGTGCTATTTACATATCATTGTCCGCACCGCCTGCCCCCTTGCAACCGCAAAAGGGTTGAGCGGGTGAGCAAATCGGCAATCCTCCAAAACCCCCCCCCCCCTCTCTTCCCTTCACCCCCCTTCTCTTCCTCTCCCCTACCATAATCTCCCATCGTCTTTTGACCGATTGCATTACATCCAAACTTTGCCGTCCAGGATCGGAATCCCTACCCCCCCCCCACCTTCCCAAAAAAGCTATAGCGATGCAGAATATCTTCGTTTCTTTCTCGAAGAGAGGTTTTTCATTTTCTCTTGCCTTCCTTTAAAATGGAAGAGAAGGGAAGGGGACGGACGGATGGCTTGATGGATGGGTGAGGTTTCCTGCGTTGATGCCTTCTTTGGGAGATTTTTGCTTGAAAGAGGGGGGGTGGGGAAGGTTGGGGAGGAGGTGTGAGAGGGAGAGGGGGAGGAGTGGAAGGGTATTTAGTGGAGGAGAGTTTGTGAGTGGGAAGGGATGGGAAGGGCGGATAGAATGGGTTCTGAAGAGTGGTAACACTGAGAGCCTTGAATATGTATATTATGCTGTATGACCCTATCTAACAGAACATAGCTAGCAGCCTCCCAACCCACACGCGATCCTACTTCTTCTTCTTCGCCGCCTCGTCCCTCTCCCTCATCGCTGCTCTCGCACTCCTACTTCCTCCTAATTTCGGTCCTCTGGGTTGATCGTCCGCCTCCTTTCCTTTGGCAGCCTTCTTAGCCTGCGACGCCCTGTGGTGGCGATTCGATATGGCGTCCATGAATTCCCGTCTGAATTGCTCCGCGATCCGATCATCGGCAGCTTGGTCATCGTTGTTTACTTCCTCATCCGGCTCGTCGTAAATTTCCAGCTTAGATTCTCGCATGACTTCTTCAACGAGCTTATCGCGCTTGATGTCTTGACTGTTTCGCCGCTTGCGAGGCCGCCATGGCTTGCCGTCTTTTCGTAAACGAACTTTGCCCGTGGATTCGTCGATTTCGGGCTCTATGCCTTGGAGCTTGCGCTTGGCAGCTTCGGTGAGGGCGATGTTGCGGAGTGTAGCGTCTGGGCCGAGGTCGATTTCGTGGAGCTTCCCCAGACCTGCGGGCTGTCGGTTTAGACCTGCATTGAGTAAGGCTCCGCTGGGCGACACGTCGTCCTCATTTAGAGATAGTGTAGATGTAGATGCATTCTGACGTTGACGTTGACGTTTAGCCAATTCGGAATCTATATACGCCGTCCTTATCACGTTAGTCGCCGCATCAAGCATGAATCGAGGAAGAAGTTATTTAGGGGAAGGCGTACATATGCTTGTCGGTTATTGCTGAGACTTGGCCTGTTTGAGGCGCAAAACGGTCGATGACTAATTTAATGTCTGCTGGCGTGTCGTCCCTTTTCAATTCGAGAGCATCACTGGTCTGGGGCGTGGTTGAGGTAGATGTATGGCTGTTGTTGAATTCGATGCCGCCTTTTCTGCGCAAAGCGGTCTTTCGAAGACGGAGGATTTCTGCGACGGAGGCAGACTCGTCTTCTGTCTTTGGTTCTGGGGTGTCGGTGAGGTGGCCATGATGTGAGATGAGTTCGTCGACGGTCATGGACTCTGGAGGGGGAGGAGGGGAAGAAACAGTGGGCACGGCTTCATCTTCTGCATCGGTGCGCTTGCGATAGAATCTTCTTCGCTTGGAAGGTCTGAATAGATCTGAAGAGTTTTCGGCTTCACTCAGTGGGTTCGATTGCATTGTGAGTGTTTTTGTGTGTAGGTGCTGTGCGGAGAAGGAAATGTACCTTGATACGAGTAGATGACTAGTCGACCGTAACTGTAAGGCTCGGCTCGAGTTGTCATGAAAGTGATTGATACAGGGTTGAGAGATGCCGGAATAGCCTGATGATGCTGACATTAGACTTGGCAGGGCAAGCTTTAGCGGTATGAGTCTTGGCGTGGCCGGCAATTCTGAAAGATGATTGGTGATTGGTGACTAGAAGCAGAAGTTAATTGGCTGAAGATTTGGAAGCTTGTTCTTATTGGTGCCGTTGGATCGACTTGAACTTCGCTTCGAGTTGTCTCCCGTCTCTCTCTGTTTCCTCGAGACTCTCTCCTTCTCCTCATTAGGACTCCATCGCGCATTTGGCTTGCATCGCCGATTAAGCCATCCAATTTGCATCTGCGGTATGTTCATTTCAATGGTCTGATGGGATAACAGCTTGCAAAATAATCGCTCTCGAGCGCATTCGAATCATCCACCACCCGTCATCATGTCTTTGACCGTCAAACATCTCAACGGAGATACCACCTTTCTCCTCACATTTTCTCCCAACGAAAGCTCTCTACATATACCTCCGCCACCTCAATACCAACAGCCTCCAGGCACCTTCTCCATACTCGTCGATCCATGGCTCTCAGGTCCGACAACAATGTGGCACCCAAAATTCCTCCTTTCAAAACACACTACCCCATCTTGCATTCCGCACCTCTCGCACATACCCGAGCCTAATGTCGTCCTTATCTCACAAGACAAACCGGATCACTGTCATGAAGCCACATTGCGACAATTAGATCCCACCTCACCCATCACCACCATCTTAGCCGAGCCATCAGCGGCCAAGAAGATTCGGGGCATGAAGTTCTTCAACCCTGACATGATCCACCCTTTACGCCCCTTTTCCGAAAGAAAGCCTGATTCAGTCATCAGGTTCTTCATCCCACCAATTGTTCCTGGCGGAACACCAGGCGAAGCGACCATTTCCTTCATGCCGGCCAAGATGGATGTGGCCAAAGTGCATAACGCCATCGGAGTCACCTACAGACCACCATCATCCGCTTACGTACCCCTGCGTCCATTTTCTCCAATCTCACACCAATCCCAGCCGCCGCTTACCCACTCCCAATATCCTACAGCGCCGCAGAACCAACCAATGACCCCTCCCGAGTCACCAACGTGGCAGAGTAGCACTTTGCGCGTGGACAGCAATACAGTTTCTACCGCCTCCACTCCATCATCTTACCAAAGCAACTCCAAACACAACCTTTCTATATCATCAAAGAGCTCCGTAACATCCACCTCCCGAATCCATTCCGAGAAAGCCTTATCTTTCATCTACTCTCCGCATGGCGTCAATTACTCCCTCATTCGTGCCTACGCCTCTACGCATCTGGTTTCAGTTGCTGCTCTTCCTCTGACACTTCTCTTGCACTCTTTCGACCGCGTCGAGAATCCGTGGTATATGGGCGGCAATGTCGCAGCAGGCTCACCGGGAGGAATCGAGATAGCGCAGAATCTGATGGCCAGATGCTGGATCAGCGCACATGATGAAGATAAGGACAACACGGGACTTTCTGTGATTTCAGTCAAGACAAGGAAATACAAGACGGAAGAGGTCCGGGCGATGCTAAGGCAGGAACTTGGAAGCAACGTCAATGTTGCAAACTTGGGGCCTGGGGCAGAGATGGTACTGAAGGCGTGATGACTATTGCTGCGTTTTTGGGTGCCTACGGTGTGAACCTTGGATGGTTCCTTTATCCTGGCGCACGGTAGGATTGAGTCGGCAGGGCATGCAACGAGAGCCTTTTATAACACATCAGCGAAGGGTTTTGCGGCGACCTGGAAGTCGCCGCACGGAGGAAGGCTTTACGAAAAACGATATTGACGAGCGTGTACATTTACAGCATTTGCTTTTCTAGCGACAGAGGCTGGGAAATATCCTTTTAGCTGATCCGTTGGTTGACACAATACTATCATCAAATTTCTTATTTCCATGCAAATCTGTGAAACGAGCTTGTCCACATGCTAGCAATCTTGACATTAGACCTCCCTCTGCAGGGAACAATAGCTCAACTGAACCAGGATCTCGTTGGTCGGCTCACGTCATCACTGCTGGCAAAGGGTCAATTGTTGCTGTTGCTGTTGTAGTGCATGAAATCTGAACATCCCAGAACCCAGATGAGACTAGTGGCTTGGCAGCATTTGAGCTGTGAGCCGGCTAGAACTTCTTTCGCAAGTTTCATCTGGTTTTCTCCCAAATCAACAATATGGCATTCAGACCTCTGCTACGACAGGTAAGCTCTTGGAGATCAATTGGTATCCGTTGACAAGATTTGACTCGTCTAGCGTCCTATTTCGCCCTTGACCATCGGTACTCTTACCGCCAGCCTACTGTTCTATCCGTATTCTACCCTTCATGCCGAGGCTCCTCCTCAAGAAATTGTAACCCATTGAGCTCTGTTGGTCGTTCATGCCACTCATGATATTGCTTAGCTTCCCCGGAAACCTATCTACGACCATCTCGCTCTACTTGACCCTCCCAAATCGTCCCCCACACCCAGGCAAGACTCCCTCCCATCATCCCCTACGCCTACAGAACGCCTAGCAGGCCAGATAAGACATGTTCGCCTCTTCATACACGCCCATTCGGTCGCAGCGGAAGACCGTCTCAACGCTTTCATGTCCGCCGTCCTCCACCAAGAACGCTCTTTCACCCAGACGATTGCTTCCCTGGCTCCTCCTCCCGAAACACACGAACGCGTCATGCCAGGCGCGCTCTATGTCCTCGTGGCAGCAATGACAGGATCAATAATCTCTCGGAACCGGAACATACTGCTGCGGGCGACGGTGCCGTTCGCTGTGGGCTTGGGAGCTGCGTGGGTGGTGTTGCCGGTTACGACGCGGAACATCGGGGATCTGGTCTGGACGTATGAAGAGAAGGTTCCAGTGGTTTCTATAAATCACATGAGGATTAGGGGAGCGGTGGAAGAGGGTTGGAGGCAAGCGAAGATTAGAGAAGAAGCAACCAAGAGATGGTTTGATGAGAGGGTGGGAGACAGCAGGGAGGCGGTGGAGGGATGGGTAAGGAAAGGTAGATGAGGCAAGGTGCGCCTTTTTCAGTCAAAACCTCTCCACTGTCCAGGAAACTGGGGCTCTGCTGACAATACCGGGGTAAATAGGCGAATTGCGTATACATAGCAATTGCCAATTTGTGTAGATTAGAAGGAACGCGTCAACTGAAAAATTTTCTCTTGAAGACGGATGTTATTGATATTGCTGAGATACCTTTCTCGCAGTGTTGGCGCCGGGGATCTCAATATACAGGTAAAAGAAACCCATCAAGCCAAGTTCGGAATGCCTTTCTCCGTCTCCCGGTTCGTATCCCGCCAACAACTGCAACTAAAAGGTGCTTACCATCCTTGTCTGGAAGCTTTCCGATGATCCCCACAGAAATCATGCACTAAACGACATATGCATTCAGTGTTGAGGTAACCGTTCTTGGCTTGTAGGACACTCGATTTCCTTTAACGAGTCCCCTCAGCCTTCCAATTGAATCGGTCCCCCCACGCCCTTGGCGCACCGTATCACGTCGTGTGGGCTCGCAGGCGCAGTTTCTATGCTGCTAGTACGCCGTTCTCGGGGAGAAGGTTCGCGATGATGGAGAGGCAATGGGGGGTTGGGGAACAGCGGGGGAGGGGTGGGAGTGGGAGTGGGAGTGGGAGTGGGGTAAGGGGGGGATGGTGGTGGAGCAGATGGGCAGGCATGGAGAGAACTTGAAGGATTTATGAGATGTGGGAAGGGATTCAGAGGGCGCATGGGGCGAGATGTATATTCCTGAGATCGCGTTCTCCTAGGGTTATTCACCTCTGAGATTATCGTTACCTACCTAAAATTAACTCCCCTTGAGGGAGCCTTTCCCTGAGATTATCTGCCCTTGAAGGAGTCTACCCACGAGATCATCTCCCGCTTATAGTACTTACGCCTAAGGTGGCTTGGCCCTAAGATTACCTTTTTTTAGGGGGGTTTGGAGATGGGTTGAGAGAGTTGAGGGGGAGGTGGGAGCTGGGGGTGGGGGGGGGAGAGATGGTTTGGGGAGAGGGAGAGGGAGAGGGGAATTGTTTGTGAGGGAGTTTTTGAATTACAACGTCGACATAGATGCTAATAAAGACCCTGCAATGGATGGTTCTGAGACGTTTGGGCAACGGCTTGTTGGCTGGCTGGTTGGCTTCTTCGGGGTTCTCTGCTGCCTGCTTTTGGTCTTCTGTGATAATTCTGTTCTTCGAGGACGTTTACTTCGGGGGGGGGGGGGGGGGGGGGGTTTTGNNGGGGGGGGGGGGGGGGGGGGGGGGGGGTAGGTACATTCGGGCATGACGGGCCATGTCCATTAATCATGATCGTAAAAGCGTCAGGGTGTCTATCATCCCAATCACAGCCTACAGCCCCCCTCGTGCCTCAAACACCACTCCATCTGCACCACCCCAGCGCCCACCCCTCTCGCCACCAGCCTCTCCCTCATATCCGCCAACCGCCTCGTCGTGCTCTCATCCGGTTTCTTCCCCGATGCACTCCACATCACCTCCGCCGCCGCCGCCACCCTGGGCCACAACATGCCGTCGAGATTGACACTATCCGTCAGTTCGCCCCACAAATGGACTTCCCCGCCCACGATCAAGTGGCGTTGGCTGTCGGGGATACCTGCTAACGGATCGTACGCGTACATGTGGCGCCAGTTCTTGAAAGGGGTGCAGTAGTCGAGGTAGGGTGGTTTGATGGGGCTGTCTGGGTTGGCGAGATTTGGGTCTACGAAGGAGCCGTGGCCGCAGTCGAGGTACCAGTGGGCGTTTGAGCCGAAGAGGGTTTTGTAGCCTTTGTTGAGGATGGAGGCGAGGGCGTTGGAGTCGCCGCCGCGCCAGGTTTGGATGATGACGTTTTGAGGGAGGGTGAGGTTCCAGTCCAGTACCATTTCCTCCCACAGGATCACTGTTAGGGAGTGGGAGGTTGCGAGGGAGATGACGTGGCCGATGAAGGCTTGGACGAGCGGTTGGAGAACTTTGTGAGAGGCAGATCTGACCGTTGGATCTATCTTGTAGGCGTTTAGATTTAGTTCGTCACCACCAAGATGGAATAGGGAACTGTGTTGGGATGTACGAGCAAGTAGATCGGTCAGTAGGGTCTCGATGAAAGGCGGGACTTCGGAGGAATTGAGCCGTAGTTGACCAGAGGGAGGTTCTAAAGCGTACTCGGACCATGTCACATCTTTGGCGGTCACGAGGTGTGGGTAAGCACTACCAATTGAGGTAGTGTGCCCGGGAAGATCGATTTCGACAAAGACTTGCACCCCATAATTCGCACCATGGCGCTGGACGGCCTCCAAATCTTGTGCCCGCCAGATCTGCGATGGGCTGTACGCACCTTTCATCGCCAGATCCGGGAGGCTTGGGATCTCGAGAGGCCACGACTGGGCATCGCTTGCGTGCAGGTGAAGTCGATTGAGTTTATTGGAGGCCATGGCTTCAATCGTACGCATTACATCTGAAGGCGGTATCCAATTCCGGGAAATGTCCAAGTTCAGGCCCCGGTGGCCGAATTTTGGTCTGTCCTTGATTGAGAGAGGAGCGTAAGGCGTGTAGGAGCCAGAGTCGGGAGCGGAATGGGCGAAGAACAGTTGAGTAAATGTCTCGAGTGCGTGTAGCCCACCAGCTAACGAAGCGATCTTGATGACTGCCCTGCCATCCTCGGAGATCTCAATCGTATATGCCTCGGACTTGTCGAAGTGCTCGGTATTCCCCATAACATTGCGCGGATCTTCTTCAATGACTATTTGCTCAATATACCGCTTTGGAAGATGCAAGGCCGGCTCGAAATGGACGTCTCTCGGATAGAATTTCGATGGCACGAAGCTTTGATGCAGGACGTTGATTTTCATGCGCTCAAACGCCGACTGGAGCATGTCTTTCGATGAGTCCTGGCCCTTGGTTGCCGAAGGTTCGTTGTGAGGAATACTGAGTGATTTGCGTTAGTTCGAAGGCTAGAGAATGGAGTACTGGGAGGGCTATCACAAGACAGTTCGCTGCAAGGTACTCCAGAGCCACTCGAGAGGCTGAGACGAGGCCATGCGATATGTGTGCACGAGCTGAACATTGTGGGAGAACCATAGGGTGGACGAGCCGTGCTCGAATTGCTTGGGTTGAGGCCACAAAGCGAATGCAGATGTGACGAGGCAAAAATACCACAGCAAGGAATTCATGATGGCTGAATGTTGAATATGTTGGCCATTCGAAATGTTTGTTTACCCTGATTCCCCACAAAGCTATGGCGTACTTCTCTCATAAGGCTGGATAAGGTACCTTAGCTGCCGGTCGATCAACCCAAGCGTGCTAAGCACCTAAGATAAGGTGTTTGGGCTCGGGCCGCAGCTCGGGACACGCTACATTACCTCATCCCTTTAAAGTGAAGCGAGGGCACGGTTAAGACGAAGTTTTACCAGGTCTTGGCCTTCGAGAATCTCCAGATCTCAATCTAGGATAACGGTGTCCTCACCTTTGATTTTTAAAAGGCATTCGACCATAATAGCTCATGAAACGACATTGTCATGGGCCAAAGCTATTTATCATGATTTAGATCTTCGCAGCTACCAGCGAGGCCCTTTCCCTAGCACAATGACTATATACAATTTCACGTAGGCGCTGGAATGTGCACCAGAATGTACATGGCAAGTCCAAGCTTGACTCTCTTATGACCCACTCTGAGGTGATCCGCTATAACCGGAAATGATGGGCGTTGGGTGAACGAAGGTGGTGTTTCACAGGTAAGAAATGTAAGAAATGGGTGGATGATGTTACGCCGCTGATCTATTTCATTCTCAGCATTTAATGCTGAATCCATATGCTGTAGTCGAAGATGGCCGTGCGAATGCCGAGGGATATTTCTGGTGGCGTGGCAGCTTAGCGTCTTTATCAGCGTTCCTTGTGACTGAACCTATAAAGTATGATTCTTAAGAGCACATTTGCACCCAAACAGTCGAATTGCCCTCGAAGATGTACGACCATCCAGTGCGGAATATTCTTGGGCCCTCATAATAGCTCATATGGGCTCAAGAAGGTTTCTCACTTATGTGGCGCCTCAAATTCGCGCATCCGCCTCAGTGAGTCACATAACCCATGCCAAGGCTCGAGAAACACCGAATGCTTCAAATCTCCTTCTTGCTGCAGTCCAACATCAGAGACTCAGAGATAGCAAGAGCGAAGCCGACCCAGGCGTTGAGCTCCATTGCCTTCAGTTGATGCATAATCCGTATCACAGGAAGTCTGCTTTTAAATCTTGTCGGTGTACTTACAAACAACGGAGTCCAGTCTGCGGCTACTTGGACCTTTGAGGCCGTAAACTGTTATCGGCGCTGGAAGCCCTGCCTAGGACCTCATACACTGTTATCCCAAACCCCAATACATTTGCTCATAATTCTGCCTGCTTTTCGAGATAACAATCGAAAATGAGCAATCAAACCATAAAGCCGAGATGTCGCAGCCTGGACGCTCTTCCCAACGAACTACTACTCGAAATCACAACATACATTCCAGACTTGCCTTCATTCAATGGCCTATTGACCCTTCTGGTAGTAAACGACAGAGGTGTCCGCTTCGTCGAGGGTTTTCAGAAAGAGATTTTTACGAATGTCGTCAGAGCAGGCAGGATGCATGAGCTCTCTAGGGTTATCATTGCTGTCATGACAGTCCGAAACCACAGCACGACCAGGCGTCTTTTTTCGAGCGAAGGAGAAAGAGAAAACTTTATTTACAAATTCCTCAGGTCGGATGAAAGAGAACGCGATGGGAAACCCCATTATCTACGGAGCTTCTCGGATCCCGTTGCCGCCATTCGCGACATTTCGAGTATATCTGAAGACATCAATACCCTAGTTCGGGATTTCGCTCAAACTCGTATCGTCAAACCAAGCGAGCAGCCAGAAAGACCCCCTTCGTCGAATGAGTTGAGCCGCATCCGCCGAGCATTCTGGCATTTCCAATTACGCTACGAACTCGCCCATGGAGAAGACTCGATGCCATCCAGAGCTGAAGACAAAGCCCAAGCAGAGTCTTCTAGACGACTTGTACATTATCGAACCCACTTAGATCGCTGGGTGGCAGAGAAATTCAGAGTTGAAATCAAGCCCTTCGAAGACGGATACAGGCATCGGCAAGAGCAAGAAGCCAAGGAAGAAGAAGAACGGGAAAAAGAACGGGAAGAAAGGTCAATGATAAGGATAGATGAGGCGTGAAGAGTAAGAGATTTTGGGTCAATGTTCTTATTTTCCAAGATGGCTAGTCGCTGTCACGAAGCCCGGGAAAGTGACCAATGACGGAAGAGCGGAAATTGGTCAAATGCCAGCTGGAAGTGCAGATTGTTGATTTCCTCAAGTTGATGAGGCTGAAAATTTTTCAGTACAGGTACTTAAGAGACCATTTTATATCCGACGTCGAGACGTCCTAAGAAGCGTACCCAAAGTAACACGAGAGAGTTTAGAATTAGTGATATCTCCGTCTAATATTGACGAAGGGTGTGCATACGATGGCGATGAAATCAGCTATCTCGAAATTATCTCGCGCAGCATGAAGAGGATGACGAGATCCTCTTCATTTTTCCGTCCACTTACCGTCGGTGGCTCGTGCTCAGCACAGCCTAGACAATCTATCCACCTCCGTCGACATCGGCACGGTTTACTGCGACCAGATTACGAAGGAGATCTGCAATGCTTAGTGCGTCAAGACGCAATCAAGAGTCGTACACGTCAAAGTCACGTACCAAGACACCATCAACATCTGCAAATCCCACCGCGTCTGACTCGGCGCGACCGTAGCTCGAGCACCCACACGCGCGACCCGGTCGATCGGCACAGACTCGACGTGCTCCAGGCCGTCGATCGGGCCAGCTACATGCTCAACTTCCAGAGCGAGACCGCGCTTGTAAATTCCGGATTGGTGCCGCTGCGCGCCTCGGACAGAAAGGTGCATATCGCGTGCTTTGTCAGAAGGGACCTGGCTCGTCCGGGGAGATTGCTGTCTGTATATAGGTTGAGGCTGAGCGTAAGGAAATGGGGAAAGGAGGCAGGGGGGTGAGACTCTGGGTATTTTGGATAGGAGGGAGGAGGGGAGGGATGTTGTTTCCTGAAAGCTGTCTTTTGTATATACACCTCATGTGGTAACATGACACCTCGTCATCTCCACAAGACCCTGCATCTTATATGTAAAAGCCCCTCACATCCCTCAAACCCCCCTCGTATCCTTCGAACTAGCAGGTATAGAGTCCACCTTGGGTCCCAAATCCCCCTTCTCGCCGGGTTGGTTCGTCCCTTTTTCGATGCCGACGGTCGAGAGGCCCGAGTCGGATGCTACCTGTAGTTATCGCGAAGAGAAAGGAAGGGATCAGCCAGAGGATTTCAACGTTTTGTTTATGATACTGCATGTATCCAGCAGATTGTCTTGAATAATTGCGGAAAGCCGGGATAGTGCTTGTCCTGGGAAGGCGGGAGTGGGGGATGTAGAGGGGAACGTACGGGTGCTTCGCCGGGTGCCTTGCCTTCGGTGTGCCCGCTAGCGTTGGAGGCACCTTCGCCGTGCTCTGCGGTAGTGTTGGCTTAGCGATGGAAGATGTGGTGGCGGGATTGGAGGTCTGGTACTCGTACTTTCAGCTTGTTGCTTCATGAACTTCTCGCTGGCGCCGGAGCCGCCAGGGGTCTTGGTAGGCATTTTTGTGATTTGTGTAAAGATGTTGAATTTAGGGAGGAAATTGGGGTTGTAGGGGAGTTCGGGGGGTGGATGTTTTTGGCGGAAGGAGTGGTGGTGTGATGTCGAGACGACGTCATGACTGATTTTTCGAATGAGAAGTCAAATTAGCAAACTTTTTGAACATTAAGGTATCTTCATTAGTCCCCCCAAAGAATACTCTTTAAGATAAGTATGCAGTTCATACTCAGATGGATCTATAAAAATGTGGATATCGTAGCCCTGAGCTAGATTTCAATGATACGCAAAGACAGAATTCAGTATGTACGAGTACCAATCCTCTGGCAATAGCATCAATGCGCTTCTATTTGGAAAACAGAAGCTCTTTCTCCATTGTCGCGAGAGACATGGTAGACTTGCTGCTCTCATGAGCGCTCATTGAGTAGCCCCTCGAGCAGTACCAAGTCAACGTCCCAATCTTAGCGCAGCCCTAAGATTGTGGCCACTGGGCTGGGATTACTGTTACGACCAGAGACAAAAGGCTTATTACAGAGTACTGCAAGCTATTGGGGAAAGGAGGAAGGCTTTCTAGGCTCTCTCATAAAACTCTACATCATGTCCACTCAAATCAACCCCTTTTTCGGGCCGACTTGTGGCCAGATAAATCACAGAACTGGCGACATATCCACACAGCACATTGTACCTTATACCCTCGATCGAGAAATGGCTTCAACCTTGCCTATGGAAGGGCTCAAATGTCTCAAATGCTCCACTTTGAATTATTATACCGTCTTCTCGACCATTGTGATTCCCTCGCACTCTATCAACTTTCTAATGGGATCACAGATTTCCTTTTCATATGGCGTGAGAATCCCTGGGGTATTGAATGCAGGAAGACCGTCCAGCAGCAATTGGGTTGCGACACCACATGTCACGCCGACTGATTTTGACATGCCTGAGTATCCCTTTGGATCTCCTAAGAGCTCAAGCGTAGAAGTGATGGTGTTCTGCGAGCAATGATTAGCTTAGTTGAATTACGAGAATGTACCAAGTCGTCCGTCTGGAAAAGTCGCAGTAACTGTGGGCTCAATATTGAAGACTCATCGAAATCCATATAGTAAAGGAAGGAACCGAGTGCGCCAGAGAATACACTTGACCGTGCCTTGGCGATTCAAGCTATCAGGTAGGAGTGAAGCTCCATGGGGCGCCGTAGCTTCTGACAGACTGTGCAACAAAGAGTATCACTAACCTGTTTGCCGTCTTTCCATTCCACAACGAATTTATGCTGAAGCATCACGAGATCTCGTTCTCCAGGCTGAAAGCTCAAGAGCTTCTCCAGTTGACCACATAGAGTGTCCAGTAGATTACCTCCACGTATGGTTGCTTTTTCGGATAAGAAAAGACCAAAGTAACGCATGCCCGAGGTAATGCGATCACTCTCGGCCTCAGACGGAAACTTGCATTTCTCAACCAGACTTGCGACAAGAGAGCTAGTGTGAAAACATTTCAATTTGTCTCCAACGATGGATCAGGACCGAGAAACATACCTCTCACTAGAATCGGGAGCACCGGTAACATGCTGACTGATTTCTGCCCACGTCATGCCCGGCTTCAACCATTCCTTCTCAGTAGCATCGAGCCATCCGGCATCCGCGAACGCCTTGATGAACGCTGGATTACCTTCGAATCTCAGCGACCCTCTCACAAGTGTATCCGCTTCGGGGATCTTATAAAATTCGCGAAAGGGGACGGAGTTGCGGTTGGGGTAGGCGACAAAGTCGTACCCATCCATAACAAAGTATGGCTTGGCAGTAGCCATGAGATCCTTAGCAGCTATGTCGACTTGTTTACCGTCGCGGATAAACGAGGCCGAGTTCATCTGCGACATGATGGCGCCCCGCGGAGACCAAGAAAATTTGAACCCGAGGGGATTGTTGGCGCATTCAAGCGCTGGTAAGCCGCCGCAGTAGCTGTGGAACTCCTTCACCTATCTTATATTCAACCGTCAGTCCACGTAACATCATCAACCAAACAGAGCTAGACAGACCTTTCCGCCTTGGGCATGGATTTCTCCAATTTTCTGGACTGCATATAGATGATCCACTCCGGGATCTACGCCCACCTCATTCAGGACAACGATCCCTGCCTCTTTTGCGGCTTTCTCTAGCTCTTTGATCGCAGGCGATACGTAACTCGTAGTCACAACATTCGCCTTGTTTTTGATGGCTAACTTGATGACTTCGGCATGGTAGGTATATGGGACGAGGGAGATCACGAGACTGTGAGCTTGGATGGCTTTGTCAAGAGCGTTGGAATTCGAAACGTCGAGGGAGATGGCTGTGGTCCGAGGAAGGCTCGTTGCGAGGCCTTGAGCCGTAGACAAAGTTCGGCATGCTGTTGGCATTAAGTAAAGGTTTGGTCACTCATAATTAGAGCAAGGATGTTCACCAATTGTGACTTGATTATTAGAATTCCTTACGAGATATTCGACACAAGGACGAGCCACCATTCCACTCCCGAGCACTAGTATCTTTGTGGCTGTCATGTTGGAAAGACAAGAAACAGACGGGAAAACGAGTGTCGGAGTAACTTGTAGGAACTGCAGCCATCCAAGACTTGTGTACCTTACTGTTGGAGTGGAGAAAAGAGTAAAGAATTTGTGCGTCATTCCGAGGTTCGAGACTAAGATAAAGGATCAGATTGCCTTATCTTATCTTATCGCATAGAGCAGTGCCAGCGAGCCAGCCTATTAGCGGTCCTGGGGGGGTGTAGGAAATACCACTTGATTCGAAGTATAAGACATCTTACGAAAACATAAGAGCACTGAGTACCGGTGGTACGTAACACAGATATTACGCCATCGAGCTGCGTTGTGCGCGATATTGCAGTACCTTGTATTCTCCCCCACATCTCGTAGCCTTTCCTCTTAGACACCAGTCTTTTCCGGAGGGACGTCCAGATTCCAATCAATGGCACCGTCCTCCCCATACCTCTGCTTTAACCACGCGTTGGTTTTCTGAAAATGCCCACAATCAAACTAGAAAAAGTCGATTAGCAACCTTTGGCTCGAAATCAGATCGAGATCGAGCACTTACAAAGCCTCTGGCCGCACTCAGAGGACTTGGATGCACGCTTTGCAGCACGCAGTGCCTCGCTTTATCCAATTTGGCAACCCTCTTCGCCGCCGGGCTTCCCCATGCGAGGAATACCACGCCGTTCGTCCTTTTCTTCGCCACAATATCAATGACCTTTTGCGTGAACTTCTCCCACCCTTGATTCGAATGACTGTTGGCCTCGTGCGCTCTCACCGTCAGACACGTATTGAGAAGCAATACGCCACGGTCTGCCCACGGGGTGAGCAGACCTCCTTTCTTAGGAGGAGGTTCGAAGCTGTCAGGGTATTCTTTCTTGAGAAGTTTATAGATATTTGCAAGGGATGGGGGCGCAGGGGTGGGAGGGCGGACGGAGAAGCAAAGACCGTGAGCTTGGTTTGGACCATGGTAAGGATCTTGGCCGAGGATGACGCATTTAACTGTATTGAGAGGTGTGTGGCGGGACCTCAAGCTTTGTTAATCGAAATTGTATAACAGCACAGCAGAGCTTAGTATAGCCATGACGTACCATGAATACACATCAGCAGCAGGCGGGAAGATCTTCTTCCCACTCTCATGCTCTTTCTTCAGAAAACGCTTCAAATCGAGAAAATCCTTGGTAATAACCTCATCCTTCAGCTGGGACAGCCAGCTTTCATCCAGAGAAGCGATTTCTAGCGCTAGCAAATCTTTCTGCTCCGGCGTGAGCTTCTCGACCCATTTTGCCTTGTCGAATTTGGGTACCGGGGCGGCCGGTTCTGCCGAAGATGAAGCTGCAGCAGTAGAGGTGAAAATGGATGCAGTCGTCGTTGCCGCTGTGGACTCGGTACGCTTTGGAGAAGCGTCATCGATGACAGTACCAGGAGAAGATGGAATGGTCGAAGAGGCGGTAGATGCAGGAACGGCGGCTGGCTTTGCTGCGCTCGAAGGTGAGGAGAAGAAGGAAGTTATGGTAGCATTGGCTTTTGGTTTCTTGGCGGTAGAGGTTGCGATGTCACCAGCTTTACGCTTAAGGGGGGTAGCCATGGCAAATGCAATTCCGATGTTCAATTGACCGAAGTAAGGAATATCATCCAAATGAATGGATGATCGAGTGCTTTGTTTAATTACTTTACTCACTCATGTATCCAGTGACGTGACGCGACGAACGCGCTATTGTACTAGCAGGGGTATTCCTACAACCCGCTTTTCCCGTGCCCAAAGCGCTGACCCCGGAAAAGCTTAATTCAGGGTCGGCACGCACAGACAGCTCCCGCAAAGCCTAACGGTGCTCTCTAAATCGCTCCTCAACAAGCGTGATACGTATCCATATACACATATGTAGAGTACCTTAGACACATCATCGAGGTGAATATGGTTTCCAGGCCAGCAACACTCCCATCGGCTACTACTCCCGGTATACCAGGCTTTACGTCTGCAACACCTCAATCTGTTCATGTAAAGAAGTAACAACATCGATACTTAGAGTTGACTTGGTCTCTTGATTTAGATGCCGGAAGGTTGAAGGTTAACAATATTTCCTAAGAAAACGACACAAGGACCACCCGCCTACCAACACGATGGCGTCGGTTCTGTGAGAGTAACGTTCTGCCCTACGAAGCAGAAAAATTTGCTGATAAGAGAAGAATGGTGCGAAAAACGCCAAGCACGTTAGAATAAGGACGTCTAGCCTATGCAGTGATTGGATACAGTATCAATTCCAACAACAACAATACCAAAAGATCCAGACCACATATAACTCCGTATAGCTTCCCATCATAAAATTTCCTGGGTTGTACCTATGTATTCCCAACTTTCAGGGGGCTAAGACGACGCTTCCACCGATGATTCTCTTTGCCGATCCATCCCATGTGGCTCGTATCTCGCACGGCAAGTGTGTCCACAATTGTCTTCTTGGCCTTGAACCAGACCGGCGACTAAGAGAACCCCTAACGGAACGCCAGCACCCACGCCAATGTCGATAGATCTGCTCCATTGTGACGATGGCAAGGGTGAAGGCGTGGCTAAAGTAGGTAAGGTGCTTACTGTCGAAGAAATCGAGCTGCTTGACAGCATAGCTGAGAGTCTTGCGAATTTCGAAAGTGAGGAGACGAAAGAGCTAGATAAAATGGCAGCCGACAAAGGTCTGAATGCAGACACTCTCCGAAAGCTCTGTAAGGCTGTCGATTAGTGTATGCTGAGTTCACGGCTCAAAAGGTCTGAAACGACCATCATGAGAAAGGCATCCAGATCCTCTTAGACCAGGGCGGGCATTCTTATCTGAGCTAGACAAGGCAGCAAGTCCAATCACAAGGGGTGTAATCAACACCTTTCATACTTCGTCGCGCATTCGAGACGTCCACCGCAAGTTTACGAGTGGGACTCTACAGGACTGTAGATTAGTGCTTCATTCGTCACATTCGAACCATGCGAATCGTATGCAATGCACAGAGAGGGAGCTGCAACAGTGGTTGGCCTATATTATTGCCATGGGTAGACCGAACAGTGGCCCCTAAAGAGGTATGTTCAGACTCGTGTTCGCAGCGCTACGAAGACTTCCATATCTATTCGATATGGACCTGGAGTGAACGTAGCTATACATATATACAGGCAGGGGTGGGTGTGCGAAAGTCAAAATATGCAATGTAACGCTTCTGAAGGAGCCTCTGAAAGAGACGAATCGACTGAAGAGCAATCACAGTGCAGACAGCAGTATTTATGCACTCCTTATGGTTCACTGTCTCCTGCTTCTTCTTTGCTGTCGCCATACCTGTGCACCGAATCCATATATCGAATTTATGCTCCGAATCCATGCTTGAAAC
This sequence comes from Usnea hakonensis, assembly GCA_013423325.1. Lineage (NCBI taxonomy): Eukaryota > Fungi > Ascomycota > Lecanoromycetes > Lecanorales > Parmeliaceae > Usnea > Usnea hakonensis. The sequence continues at coordinate 25,532 of BLJB01000370.1, read as the reverse complement.
CACCGAAACAAGTAATGCGGATATGCGATATCTAGTATCACTAACACAGTCCTCTTATGGCAAATTATCGAAGGGATTAAGGATCGCCAGAGGCAGACGATGAGGGCGCAAGCCTAGAAGATGTCGACGGAGTAGCCCGAAGGGCCGAAGAAACGGGTGTCCGGAAAAGACATCTCTATAATAGGCCGGGCGACGAACACGAAGGTACGGCAAAATCCCGCTCCCATAAACATATCCGAGTACCTATATGTGAGAAGATTTATCACCCTTTTCCTCAGATGGGTAACCGCTTCATCTTGCCACGGAAACCTGCGAAGCCGCGCCTTAGTGCTGAAGAGGCGCTTATTGCTCGAGTGAGACATCCAGGAGAGGAGTAACTGTATGGATCGGGTTGGAAAGGGCGGTTTAAGTATAGGATAGGATAGGTTGGGGGTTGGTGTGCGTCATTTGGGATTGGGCTTTTGGGGTATAATTTTGAGATGATGTATGAAAAGGGGTGAGGTGGTATGGAATTATGATAGCCTTGTATTATGGCCTGTGTTGTAGCAACAAGGTTCGGCGACGATAGTGGAATGTAATGTGGAATATGCTTAAATGTTACTGGTAAGAGGTTTTTTGAAGAGAGATTCTCGCCTTGATTTGGGCTAAGACTTGGTTCAGTATATCATATGCCGCACATATCGTCTACACCGTATGTACATACTGACGGCCGACACAGGTGCCCAACACTCCTGCTGTGATGACTACCTAGTCCTTGGGTACCGGCGCGAACTTGGACATTTTGCGCAGTCGTAGGCCGTATCTCATCAGTATAAATCTAGCGAGGGTCAGTGAACACACCCATATCCAATTAAAAAAGAAAGAAGATGGGAGGGCCTCATTTACGGCACCGGTAACGCGATGCAACCGATTCCGCCTAGGACACTCGAGGCTACCGGAACGCCGAGATTATTGAACATTGGTCTCGCGGCCAACGGCAGCGCGAATCCGGCCAGCGAGCGGAGAAATGTATTTGCTGCTGTGGCACTGGCCGCGTACGGGCCATAGACGTCCACAAGATAGTTGATGCATTGCTGGAAAACTATATTGAGCCCCGCTCCGATCAATGCCGATGCGATGACTGGGAGTACCCATGAATGTTGTGGTGCAGCGGTCCAGCCAAACCTGTCCGAGCGACAGTTAACGTGTTGGGGGAACAAGACGCATTTCCCGACCATACTGACCAGAAAACTCCGGCAACAAAGAGTACGCCACCAATTATCATTGGCGGTAGCCGGGCTTCGGGTGCCGCACGGCCCTGGTTACGCGCCACCGCCTTTGCATAGATGGGTTGATTCGCAATGTTGACACACAGAGCTGCAACTATGCCGACGAGTACGGCGAGAAAGGGCAATGTGGACGCGACTACGCCCCAGTGTCGATGCTCCTCGAAAACAATCGGGACGACCACAAGATAGAGATAAGCCAGGCCATAGACAAAGGCCGCTGATAAAACCAATCAGTCGCTCAGGAATGCTACACAAGGCCGAGCTCGAGTGTTTACCGTAGAGCGCAAGGCAGGTCACCATCGGTTCGGTCACCAGCATGCTGGCATCCAGTCAGCTGGCGAGAGATGTCTAACACTGGCAGAATTTTGTAATTACCGAAGGGGACGGGAAAAATGTCTCACCACTACGTTGCTAAGGGTCATCTTTTCCCTCTCGTGTGGATGCCAGTAGCGACTGTCCCCCGTCTGGTTTCGCAGCCTCAGAGCTTTCCGCCCAAGTATGACGGGGGGATAGAGTTCCGGCAAAAGGAACAAAGATATCAAGACCACCACACCTGCAACAATGGCCTCCACGTATTCTGTCCCTAGAGCCGGCAGGGTAAGTGGCTCGGGGAACTCAAGGATTTTCATATAGGCTCACTTACAACTCCATCCGAGGTGCTGATTGACAACAAGTGCCGAGCCGACTAAAGGGCCAATCGTTGAACCACCAGAAACACAAAGTGAGTAAAACGCAACCGGAGTTCCTCTTTTCTCCGGTTGGTACAGGTCGCCAAGGGCAGCCGAGACGGTTGAAATAGGAGCCGACGCGAAAACACCACCGAAGAACCTAGTGATGAAAACGCTGACGGCATTCGTCCCCGTCGCACTTCCGATGCTGAATAAAGCGAGGATGGAGAGCGCGGGCAACATTGACCATTTGCGGCCGTAGACCTCGCTGACCGGAGCCCATATGCAAGGTCCGATAGCGAATCCTAGTACGTACAGACTGACCGTTAGTATACTTGCGTCGGAACTGATATTAAAATGTCGAGCCAGAGTACTAGAGGCAGGGATCACGACCGAGGAGCCGAAGGAACCAACGACGGCAAGAAGACCTAGTAGGAGAGTTAGACAAGCCTTATGAAGGCTACTGAAATTGCGTGGGTTGGTCGGATCATTTTCTGCAAATCGGACGAGAAAAGGGTCTCCCTGCTCGTCCGATTGTTCTCTAGGGGGATGTGGTTGTTGTGGCGGAGCGCTGCTGTGTATGGCCAGTCGCATCGAGGTCGGTTGTTGTCCGGATTTTTGAATTGGCTGCTCGTAGAATGGCAGGGAGGAGCCGTTGCACGTCATGATGGGAAGACATCAGTGAAGAATGAAAGCACTTGGGGAGAATTTGACTTATATGTCGTAAAGTAGGTACTTAGGTACTTACTTTACCTAGGTACTTTCGACATGACGTGTCTTGTCTCTTGTCTCGGAGATTCGGAGATTCGGAGATTCGGAGATTCGGCGATCCGACCAGATAAAGTAAGCAATCTCATTGATTTGGAAAAGCTTTTTCCGCTGGACCTACTTTACCTTAAGGTACTTATATGATGGTGTTGCGCAGAACAGGTGGAGATTGCCAATGTGGTGGTGACAACGGTCTAAGGAAGTCGCTATCAACTCAACGATTTCCAATATACTGCATAAGTTTTAGAGATACTCACGCACGACCAAGCAGACTAGTCAGAAAGCGTGGCACCATGGCATGGACGAAGAAGGGAAAGATGTAAGCGTGTAGGATGAGACTACATTCTAAGCTGGTCAAAAGAGTAAGGTAGATAGATAGGTAGAGTGGTATGAATATGAGGTTCGGGACTTTGAATATGTACAAGGTGCCGCATTCTATCCACTTACGAGTCGGCGATTTCAGTCTCTCTTGTCTCGGCGATTTTCTCGCATCACCCATTTCTTTCTTCTGACACGCAAGCTCGGTGACAATCACAAAACCACTAGTAGCGGTAGAATCGTCTTATCTTCCCTCTCACTACTGTCTGTGCTTTTCATCATGTACCCCTGTCCTCACATTTTCTGGGAAACATAATTTAATTCTACCTTTCAGTCGAAAGTGACGGTCACAATCATGGAATGTCCGGTCAGTCAGGACAATGGCCCTGAATGTCATCCAACAACAACATCAACCACAGATAGTATCGACCCGTCCAAGCTGGTGGAAGTACCGCAACCGCCCCAATCCTACTTCGGTCTCCTAGGGCATGTGCCTGATATCGACCCCGCCTTCCCTACGCGCTCCTTTTGGAAGCTATTAGACCTGTATGGTCCAATCATCCAATTGAATTTGGGTGTTCCAAGGATCTTCATCGGGAGCCAGGAGCTGATAAGTGAATTATTTGATGAGGATGTATGGATCAAATCACCAATAGGGCCTTTGAAAGAATTGCGAGCGGCTGCCGGTGATGGCCTGTTAACGGCTTTCAAAGAAGAAAAGAACTGGTGGAAGGCTCATCGGGTACTGGTTCCGGTATTCGGTATGGTCGATCCAGGTCCTGCTGCTCTGGAAGGTAGCAAGACGGGACTGACATTAGCATAGGACCACTTGGGATCCGCAAAATGTTTGATGACATATGTGTCTCACCTAGGACCAGAATACGGGAGCGTCTGGCTGACAAAGGATGCACATAGGCTAGAGATTAGCTCCCAGTTGGTTCTAATGTGGGACCGACTCGGCTCTGAGCATGAGATTGACTGTGCAGAGGACTTGACACGCCTTGCCTTTGAGACCATTGGGCTCTGTGCATTTGGTTATCGTTTCAACGGGTTTTATTCGGATAAACCCCATCTCTTCACGCAGCAACTTCTAGATGTACTCTCCGAGTCTGGCCAACGCTCTAGGCGTCCACCGTTTATTCAGAAATTATTTTACCGTTCGGAGCAGCGTCGCCAGGAGAACATAGCCAAGATGTGGGAAGTGTGTGACAAGATAGTGCGGGACCGGAAGGAGACCCCCAGACCGGAGGCTAATGATCTGCTCAATACCATGTTAAACGTTGTTGACAGGGAGACGGGCGAGAAATTGAGCGAAGAGAACATCCGATTCCAGATGATGACGTTCCTTGGTGCCGGACACGAAACAACAAGCTCAACGCTGAGCGTCATCTACTACCACCTATGCGATAACCCTGACAAGCTCCTGAAACTGCAACAAGAGGTGGACGAAGTCGTCGGTGAAAGAGTGCTTACTGCGGGCATGCTACCCAAACTCAATTATCTTGACGCCTGCATCAAAGAGGCGCTGCGACTCGACCCTCCGATCAATGTCATAAACAGGACAGCGACCAAGGACACAGTTCTAGGTGCGAGATACTCAATCAAAAAGGGCCAATGCGTAACGGCTACCAACCGTCATTTACATCGCGATCGGAAGATCTGGGGAGAGGATGCTGACGAATTCCGACCGGAGCGCATGTTGAATGGAGGATTCCAGGCTGTACCAATTGGTTCCTGGAAGCCGGTACGTTTCCCTCTCACGCTCACTTCCATGTCGTTTGTCAAAAATGTCGGTAACCAACGATCTTCATGTCAGTTTGGAGACGGCCTACGAGCGTGTATCGGCCAACATTTCGCAGAGCAAGAAATGTACATCAATATTGTACTCGTACTACAGCGATTCCAGATCGAGAAAGCCGACCCTGATTACAAGCTGAGATTGAAGAGTAGTATTACGACCAAACCGGACGGTTTTAAAATGAGGGCTCGCCGCCGGGTAGGCAGGAGCCTTATGGTTGGCATTCCCGGTGGCGCTATGACCGAAAGTGCTCAAGAGTATCGGTATCCACGCACAAAGGCTCCCCAAGCGAACTTTAGTCAAAGGGATGCCAAGCTTGTGACTGTCTTCTTCGGCGGCAATACTGGCACCTGTGAGAGTTTGGCTCAATCACTGTCCAAGAGCGCGCCGGGTTTCGGTCTTGAGGTTGACATACAAAACCTAGATTCTGCTACTGAGAACCTGCCAACAGATAGACCTTGTATAATCATTACCGCCTCATATGAAGGCAAGCCGCCGGACAACGCTAAAAAATTTGTAGCATGGATCGAGCAACTGTCACAGAAATCTGCGAAGTTGTCCACGCGCACACAATATGCCGTATTCGGCGTAGGAAACAGCGACTGGGCTAGCACATTTCACACAATTCCAAAACTCGTCAATGATTCGCTGGCCAAGCTGGGAGCCGAGCAGATCATCGAACCAAGTTTTGCGGACGTCAAGCTGGACGTGCTGGGACCATGGGAGGAGTGGAGCGAGCAGCTATGCATGAATCTGTCTGGCAACCAAAGCGCGAGCCATGCTTCTGATGGTGTAGAAATATGCATCCATAGCGGCGAGATTCCTCAGATCCTGGGCGAGGAGGGATTGGCTGTGGGTACGGTAGTCTCCAATTGTGAGCTAGCCGACATGTCGGCCGGTGCAGCAAAGCGACATGTGGAGGTTCGTCTTCCTACCGACTGCGAATATACCTCGGGAGACTACCTAGTCATTCAAGGCAGAAATTCTGAAGAGACAGTGAGACGAGTCATGACGAGATTTGGCATCGGTGAACAAGCTATTATGAGCGTAAAGGCAAGCAAGAAGACTTTCCTCCCAAAACACCCAGTGGCAGCTCATCATTTTCTGCGCAACAATGTCGAGCTCGCTGCGCCTATTACAAAGCGACAGCTTGCAAGGCTTGCGTTGTGGGCAGATCAAGACAGCGAGGAGCACAAGGAGCTCGAGAAGATGCAAGACGATTCGCAGTACGGAGAACTGCTAGAAAAGAGACACTCTGTCATCGATACTCTCGAAAAGGTTCCGGGACTTCATCTTCCATTCGGGGTCTATGTCGACCTTCTACAGCCACTGACGCCGCGCCCGTACTCCATCTCTTCGTCACCACTTGAACCGAAAAACAACGTGAACAACAAGGAACAGCACGCAGTTATTGCCAGCGTCACATTCGACGTCTTCAGAGCCTCGGCATGGAGTGGTCATGGAACTTTCCGTGGCGTCGTGAGCAGCTACCTTGCCGACCGCCAACCTGGAGATCGCATTGGCTGCTTCATTCGCTCGACGAATGTCGGCTTCCGCCTGCCCGCAAATCCGGAAACGCCAGTCATCATGCTTGCCACAGGCACTGGCATTGCACCAATGCGCGCCTTTATCCAGGAGCGCGCCGCGATTAAACGTGCCGGCGTGCGCAAGCTCGGTGCCGCCCTGCTCTTTTTTGGCTGCCGTCATACGGACCTAGACTATCTCTACCGCACCGAGCTCGCGGAATGGGAGCGGGAAGGCGTTGTGGACGTGATTCCCTGCTTCTCTAAACCTGATGGTGGGCAAAAGGGGCGGCACGTGCCGGATGCGCTTTGGGAGCACCGAGAACGCGTCTGGGACCTATTCAATGATGAAGGGAGGATCTACCTGTGTGGCAGCGCTGCTAGGCTGGGACGCAGCTCGGCGCAAATGTGTAAGCAGATTTGGAGGGAGAAGACGGGTAAGAACGAAGCGGAAGCGGATGTTTGGCTGGAGGAGGTCAAGAATGATCGGTATGTAAGTGACGTGTATTAGGAGTTACTATGCGCCTAGTAGCGAGGGTCTTGATTGGAGCCATCGTGAGTTGGCATGGGACCATGCATTTGCGATTCCGAGGCCATTGAGGTTGGACCGCTCAAGTTTTCTTTGGTGTCCACTACATCAAAGTCGTCTGCGAGCTACACGTTTACCTCTGTCTTTTTTCATGATCCCAGATGCATCAACAGACCTAAGCCTTGCCGTATACGGATTGAGGGAGTTAGCACTTGCATATACAAAATCAGCGCCGCCTACGATTCAACTCGAGATCGGAACATTTGTCAACATGACTCGTCTGGTGAAAACCACTGTACATGGTGAGCTGCTTCAGTCCCTGCCTTTTGGGAAAGTGTATCTTGTCTAGGTAAATTGCTCGCCAATGTTGTTTCGGCGGCTTTTTCACCGTCGGCGGTAATGGTTCGGCGATTCAGTATGGATGCACCGAGACCGATTGATCCATCAAGCCTACGTGGGTCTCAAAAAGAGCCGACAGAGTCTAGATAGGGTCAGCGTGTAGGAAGATGACGCAGAGGCGTAGATGACATTTCAGTGAAAAGGAAAAACAAAAATCTCTAGATAGGCTGCCGTCGTTCATCACCTCGTTGAAGTGTAGTCGTCCTTTACAACTTACTGCCCACTCACCATCATGCCCGCCGCCAGCGTCACCTTGCCCACTCACCAGACGGCCGTCATCGTCCAAGGGTCCGGCAAGCTCAAGGTCCAACGCGACGTCCCCATGCCCGCTCTAAGCGCGGATATGGCCCTTGTCAAAACCGCCGCTGTGGCCATCAACCCAGTCGACGCTAAGATGCTTGAATACAGCCCCGCCGCGGGCGCCGTCCACGGGTACGACTTCGCGGGCTCCGTCGTGGCACTCGGAGCCAACACCCCAGCTCATCTCGCCGTGGGCGACCGGGTTGCCGGCATCGTGCACGGTAACAACTCGCTACGGCCGGACATTGGCGGCTTTAGCGAGTACGTGGGAGCCGAAGCGGAAATCTTGCTCCGCTTACCGGATGGGATGAGCTTCGAGGAGGGGGCGAGTTTGGGGACCGGGGTGGGCACGGCGCTACTATGTCTCTTCCGCGAGCTGGAGGTCCCGGGCTCGTTGGAGCGGGCAGAGCTCGTGGGGGACGAATACCACTCATCGTCCGCGAAAGAGGAGAACGACCAGGCTACCTTTGTTCTAGTTGCGGGCGGCAGTACGGCCACGGGCACTCGCGCGATCCAGTTGTTAAAACTGTATGTAAGCGATTTTCTTCTTTCTATCCTCCCATCTATTTGCCCCGAAGCCCGGACTTTGTAAAACGGAGGCGTAGTCGCTAATAGCGTTCAACCTCTCCAGTGCCGGTCTTCGCCCAATCGCCACATGCTCGCCACCCAACTTTGAGCTTGCCCTTACATTTGGAGCGGAAAAGGTGTTTGATTACCGCAGCCCAACGTGCGCGGCCGACATCCGCGCCTACACGCGTAACACCTTAGCATACGCCCTTGACTGCGTCTCCCAGGCCGACACGACGCAGCTGTGCTACGCTGCCCTCGGGCGCGCGGGAGGGCGCTACGTCTCCCTCGAGGCATACCACGAGACCGTCACGGCGAGCCGGCCCACGGTGACCCCATCCTTTGCTATGGTTCTGACCATGTTCGGGCGCAAGGTCGCCCTCGACGGCGTCTATGGGCGCGAGGCACGACCAGCTGACCGGACCTTTGCCGTGCACATGTTCGTGGTGCTACAGGGGCTGATGGATCGCGGACTCATAAGGGCGCATCCGATCAAAATCATGGAAGGAGGATGGGAGGGCGTGATCAAGGGGGTCGAAATGATTGGTAAGCAGACTATGTCTGGGCATAAGTTAGTCTATCCTGTTTGATGGAGCAAGGTGTGTGGATATTGCATTCTACATAGTTATCTACTCATACCATTCCTTACACACGAGCTTTGCCTCGCGCCGAAAGATGAGGCTAGTCTCCATTGATAGACTCGGAGTATATGAATACGTCTCTTGATTATTATCATTATCGTCATCGTTATCGTCATCATCATCATCATCATCATCATCATTGTTACCCTTATCGTTTACTACTTCATCCACTTTACAAATGAGTGGATAAATCGATCGACTCTACTATACTTAGAGAAGGCGCTATAAAGACTAAATTTTGAAGGTATTAGTCCCCCCCACATGGAGAAATTCGGGATGTGTGTACTTACCTTAATATTGATAATAACAAATAATTTAAACTTTAAGGCTACTCTTAACTAGATTATAGTTGTAGTATACGTAAAGCGCTATACTCTTTAGACTCCATATCGTCCATCCGCGGGTATCAGCTCGGCGGGGGTAAAAAAAACCTCGGTAGGGGTGAGCATATGCCAAGCCCTTTTCACCCCCTACGAGGTCTTAGTATATATTGGGCATATCGGTTTTACCCCCTACGAGCTTTTTCTTAGCGCAGAAAATTGTTAGAGTACTTATAGCAATATAAGACTAGTAATAGGTAGATATATATATATTAAATATAGTACCTTAATAGTAAAACTAATTCTTAAAGAATCTAAAAAGAAGAGGGGGGAATCACCTCTTTAAACTTCTCTTACTAAGACCTACGTATACTAAGCTTATTAGCTACGTTAGGCCTTAGTTAAATAGCCGCTTAGTATAGGGCTCCCCTAAATCTAATACTAATATAGTATCCTCCCTCTAAGGATTTATCCTCGAATCTATTTATCTAATAAATAAAAAATAGGCTTATTAAAACCCTTTAAACCTCTAAGGGGATATAAGGGAAAGAGTCCTTCCCGTATAATAATATAGAATTATAATATAATATAGATAAAATATATATATATAATATAATAAATATATAAATAGAGTATTTATAGATATAAATATAGTAAATTATAATTATTAATAGTTTTATTATTTTTTATTATATATAATAAGTTCGCGTTAAGGTTATTATAATTTTAAAGCGTTAATAGTTATTAAGTAATATTTATAGTTTATATATAATTATTATATTTTTTTTTTAGAATTTCTTTTTTTTTAATAATTTTCTATTTATTATTCTATCTATATTTCTTATATAATATTTAACTATAATACTTACTAGACTAATTATAAATATATTATAAATATCTAAATAATAGTAATTTAAATTATACCTTTTTCTATTTCTATTAGATCTATTCTAATAGGATTAATAGTAAGTATTAGTATCCTAGCTATTATTAGATATATATCTCTAATACGTATATAGCCTCTAGCGTTCTAGATTACTATTTAAAATACTATCTATATTTAAATACTTATCGAGAATTATTATTACCGCTATTTATATACTATAGAGAATAAAGCCCTAAACTCTTATAATATAATATTTAATAAATATAGGTATATAATCTATAAATATAATTATTATTCTTAAATATATATTAATTATAAATCTATAAGTAAATATCTATCTTACTTATATATTATATATAGATTTTAGATATTAATTTACTATTATTAGAGGTCCCTATAGATATCGAGATATATAGACTTATTAATAGAGTACTCTATTATCGTATATATTTTAAATATACTAAGAGACGTAGCTAGCTTTTTAGTAAATAATAATATATCTTCTATTATTTCTTTAATATCTATATTTTAATATTTAATAGTATTTTTACGAGTATAGAGCGGGTATAGGATTAATTTAGTAGATATAAAAAGTCTATAGGCGACGCTATCTAGATCGAGAAAGCTAAATCTTTAAAATATATTATAGAGACTTTAAAGGGTATATATAATATAATAAGGTACTCTATAAATATAATCCTATATTTAATATACTTCTTATTTATATAAAGATAATATTAATCTTTTATTAGGCGGGCCTCCCGCCTATAGATCCTATTACTCCCTATTTATTATATCTTTTACCTCCTCTTACCCTACCTAGAAACGATAAAAAGAGTAATAATAATAGTAATATTAAAGATAGATTAGATAGTATTAGTAGTAGAAATAATAATAGTATAAATAGTTAATCTAGTAATAGCGAAAAAGAAGAGGATAATAGAATTAATAAAGTTAATTCTAAAAAGGGTAATAGTAAAGATAAAGATAATATAGATAATATAGATAATATAGATAATAATATTACTAGCGCTATAAATAGTATAGATAATAGAGATAAAGAGGATATTAAGAGTAATATAAATAGTAGTAACGCTATAATAGGCGGGGCCTTTCTTGATTCTAATAAGTAGCTCTTTAGAGAGAAGGTAGAGTTTAAAGGTTTTATAAAAGATATTATAATAGAAGGGTAAAATAAAGAAGAGGGTAACTAGCCCTTTAATTAGAGATTCTATTATACTTTTAGATAATAGACTTTATATAGCTACTATAATAGTACTTTAATATTTAATATTTTTTAGGGCCTAAAAGACTAATATTCTTTTACTATTTTTATAATAGTATAAAAATTATTAATTAATCTATATACTAATTATACTTTATATCTATATTTTTTACGCTTTATAAATATATTATAAAGCTTTTATATATATTCTATATCTCCCTATAATACCTATTAATTATATTTAGATAAATATAATATCTATTAGATTAAGTACTATACCTCGCCTTTTTAGATTTACTTATTTAAATCTTTTTAACTTTCTATTCCTTAGTATTATCTACTAATTTAGTAACTATATATATAAGTATTTAACTATTATCTTTATAATAGTAGAGTTCTAATAGAAATATATAGAAGATATTATAGATTTAGTAAATTAGTAGAAATATTAAGTAATAAGTTTAAGTACCTATTCGCTTTCTAATAATAAAAAGTTTAATTACTTTATCTAAAAGCTTCTTATTTAGCTTCTTTTACTTTAGATTCTTTATTAATAATATTACTATATCTTCTTTATTAAAGGATTTAGCTTAATATTTCTTATTATATAATTTTATATATAATTTAATTATACTTTATTAATATTCTATTAGTTAATTCTATAGCGCGTAAATTTTCTTAATATATTCTTTTACTACTAGTACCTCCCCTTTAGAAGGACTATTCTTAGTACTTAATTTAAATTCTAGATTATATCCTATTATAGTATAAAATAGGCTATAACTAAATATCTTATTCTTAATATTCTAATAAACGTATTTAATTATTAATAGTAATATTATCTATTCGTTCTAATTATCTAAATAGTATATTTAAAGATAATATTTTAAGGTTTAATTCTATCTTTTAATTTAACTATTAATTTAGAGATAGAATATAATACTTAGCCTATATTTTATCTTTATTTAATAGTAGACTTCTAATTAGAACTTACTCGTAAATATAAATCTATAATTAATAATAATACTATCTAGGATACTAAATTTAAAGAAGATTTTATTTATTAGTAAAATTTTAAAGTCCGGTACTTTAATTATTTTATTAATTAGAATATAATAAACTATTTTTATATATCTATCTATAATTATAAGAATTAAATTATAAACGTAGCTATTATATTTAGATAAAGATAGATCTATAATAAAATTTATAATAATTTTTTTTTAAGGTCTACTTAATTAGAGTAGTATACTTAATTCTCTATAAAAATAATATCGCTTTATCTTTATCTATTAATAAATATTATAAAAGTCTATATATTCTTTAATATCTATTTTAATATTTTACTAGTAGTATTTTCTACTTATTAATTTAAGTATTTTATCGATTCTAAAATATCCTATTAATAGATTATTATAATAGTATTTTAATAGCTCTTCGCGGATAGAAGCCTCTTTAGGGATATATAATAGATTATTATATCTTAATATCCCCTAGCTATCTATAATCTAAGCTCCGATATCTTTTTTTCGCTTTTTATCCGTTTCGCCTTTTTTGTATTATAGTACGAAGGGATCCTCCTTCTAAAAGGCTTTAATAAGCTTAAAGATAGATTTATTATTTAAATTATATATCGTTTTACTTATTGCTATAATATAGATAATTAAGCGTAGGACGAGCTATTTATAATTAATAGTTCTAATAATAAGATTAAGCTACTTTTTAGCTATATTATATTTATATTAAATAGGTATCTTATTTAAGCTCTCTATAAATCTTAGTATAAATTAAGGTTCTCTAAGTCTTAAGGGATATATTATATCTAGATATATTTCTTATATTATTATAACTATTAATTTAATAAGTATTATATATTTAGTAATTACTTTTTCCTTATTACTAATAGTTAGAGAGTACTAAGTATATATTTCTATACTATATATCGTAGAAGGGTTCTAACCGCTAAAACTATATTTTATAGGTTTATAATTATTAGGATACGGTCCGCACCTTTAATACGGGCGCTAGGCTAGCGCCTATAGGGATCTCTACTTAAGGCGAACTTCTTATATCTTAGATATTCTCTCCTTAGATTTAATATCTTATTATTATATCTATATTATACTTTAAGTCTATATTAATCCTAATATTATATTAAATCTCTATAGGTATATAATATTATATTAAAAATTTTCTTATACTAGATAATAGTTATTATCTATAAAAAAGTAGCTAGAGGTAGTTCTCTCTAGTTTTCTACTAGGTCTATAACTTATAGCTAGCGAGCGTAGTTAAAAGAACTAGATACTATAAAGCTTATAGCTAGTAAGCGTAGTTAAAAGAACTAGATACTACTAAGCTTATAGCTAGCGAGCGTAGTTAAAAGAACTAGATACTACCGAGCTTATAGCTAGCGAGTATAGTTAAAAGAACTAGGTAGGTCTCCTTTACTAGCGAGTATAATTAAAAGAACTAGTATACTAAACCCCTTAAAATATTTACCTTCTCTTAATACCCGGTCCGTAATAAAGGGTTATAAGATAATAAAGAACTTTTTTAATACTAAATAATAAAGAAGTTTATATTTACGATCTATAAATATAAGGATAAATAGGTTATAAGACGCTTTACTTTCTTTAAATATAAGTATATATTACTCTACTAGAACCTATAACTACTCTATAACTTCTTTCTTTTTTTTTTCTCTCTTTAAGAATTTTCCTAAATAGTATTACCTCCTTCTATTAATAAACGAATAGACTTATAAATTACCTATACGATTAGATAATAAAAGCGTCCTTTATAGGAATAGCTAGAAGTCTCTAATTCTAACTAATAGCTAGAGGCTTCTAATTCGGACTATTAATATATTTCTAATTTAGATTAATTAGTTATAGAGACTTATCTAGAGCTATCTCTATTACTATTAGATACTCTACTACTAAACGTCTTAGATTAAAAGAAGAAGAAAGGCGGTAAAGAAAAAAATAATACTAATAATATTATAAATACTCTTAATAATATAACTATATATCTAAATATATCTAATCTAGCTAAGCGGATAGTAAGCTATAGATATAAAATATTTTCTATATTCTACGCTAATAATAAGGATACTATTTACCTAGATACTACTAATAATCTTAAGTATATATATAAGAATAATCCCGATAATATCTTAAATATTATATAACTTCTATATAGTAATTTTTAAGCTTATATAAATACTCTATACGAGTTCGAGGAATTTAAGAGTTATATAATTATAATTAAATAGAGATATTAGTTATTTAATTAGATAAATATCTATCTACTCGAAAAAATTATAATCCTTTAATAATAAATTAAGGAATCCTTCTTAAATAAAGCCTATTAATTATTCTAAATTAAGATCGAATAACTCGAGGAATAGATTTATATATTTAACTTATATTCTATTACTCTAATTAGAGGCTAATCCGCTATTCCTCTTACCGAGGATAGAAGCTAATCTACTATTCCCCTTAATTTAAATAGTAACTAGATTATTACTCTATTTAATCTAACTTATCTATCCCTAAAGTTTCTAGATCCTTTTTAACTTACTAATAATAAATTACTAATTTAGATTAAATAGTACTATTTAATCTAGTTTAAGCTATACTAAAATACTAACTACTTCCGGGATACTACTATTCGGATAGATTATATATTAAGCCGCCTAGGCGGAAAAGCCTAGAAGCTTATTAAATTATATACTAAATTCGGTTCTACTAATCTTTTTACTAGTATTACGAAAGTCTATAAAAAGCTCTAGAGTATCTTTAATAATCTAGATTATTTAAAGAATCTCCGTTAATCTTATAATACTTTAGTAATAGAAAATAAGCCTTTTTATAAATTTTTTATTAAATTTTACTCTTTAATTAAAAATCTTAAATATCCTAAGATTATAATCTTATAAGATCTTAAAAAAAAGATCCCTAAACGTCTTAACTTATAACTAGAATACTTCTATATTAATAGAGAGTTACTTACTATTATTAAAAATTATCTTATTTAGATCGATAATATCTATTATACTATATATACGACCTCCGATACTAAAGAGCCTAAATAAGATAGGCCTTAAAAGATAAATTATAAATAGTATAGTTTCGCTACTATCTATACTCCTATAGTTATTATTACTAGTAATAAAAATATTAGTAATAGAAAAAAGGCCTCTCTAAATTATTAGATATATAGTTTACTAGAATATCTTATTACTTTCTATAATAGTAATAAGCTACCTACTATATTAAAAGCTCTAGTATTTATTAAGTTCTAACCCGCCTAGCCCGTTAAAATAAATAAGATCTATAACGTTAATATTAAAGAACCCGAAGAGGACCTATCTTCTAATAATTTAGAAAACTAGTTACCTCCCTTATAGACGCGATAGAATAGAAGGTAATTATCTTAAGTATAATAACTATAAAAAATTTAGCTTATACTAAGCCTAAACTCTTTTCTAAAGAAGAGTTCGTTATTATAGAAATATTAGAATCCTAAAAAGTACTTTTCGCGTTAAGTCTATTTACTAATACTAGTTATAATACTTATAGTATTATTAATACTAAGGTCGCGGAGGATATAATTAATTAATTAAAAATAGCCTCTCTCCCTCTTTCTAAATTTAAGCTAGTTCGCGGATATAATAGAATTATTTAGAATAAGTCTATTATTTATATAATTACGCCTATCTTTAATCTTAGAGGCTATTACGAATATCTATTCCCCCTACTTATTATAGATTATAAGTAAGATACTATTCTTAATAAGCTATAGATAAATAAGTATAAAGTAATCCTTAATATAGTAAATAATATTATTAACTTTCCCTCTAGTATCTTAATTTATAATATTAGATCCTAGATATTACCTCTACTAACGCCCCCCTATAAGAAGTCTTCTCGAGGGTTAATACTAAAGCTTTTTATAAAAGCCCCTAAATTACTATTACGCCCTAATAAAGATAATTCTATAACTAACTTTCTTTATATTAAAACTATAATATATAATATTTTTATATATAATTATAATATTTAAACCTTTACTATATTAATATATAATATTAATAGGGAATTAAGCTATAAAGCTAACTCCTAAATAAAAGCTCTCTATATTAATTTAATTAATATTATATAAGAAGATATCCTACGCTAACTATCTAAAGAATACTATAAGTTCGCTAATATTTTTAATTATATTAAGGCTAATAAGCTACCTCCTTATTATTTAGCTAATTATAAGATTAAATTTCTATTAAATAATAAGCTACTAAAAAGTTATCTCTATCCTATATTAATATTTAAGCTTTAGAAAACGAAAGAGTACCTTAAAGAAAACCTCTCTAAAGGCTTTATTACTTTTAGCTAGATATTATACTTTTTATTAATTCTATTTATACTAAAAAAGAATAATAACCTTCGATTCTATATTAATTACTAAAAGTTAAATACGTTTACTAAAAGGAATCGTTACCCGCTACCCCTAATTAAAGAAGTTATTAAAAAGCTCTAAGGCTATAAATACCTAATAAAGTTTAATATTATCTCGATATTTAATAAGCTCTATATATCTCCCGATAGCGAGGACCTAATAATATTTATAATAACCCTTAATATCTATAAGTACCGTATACTCCTATTTAGTCTAACTAATAATCTCGCCTTATTCTAATAATATATTAATAATATACTATTTAAGTTTTTAAATAACTTTTACTAGGCGTACCTAAATAATATTTTAATTTATAGTAAGACTAAAAAGGAATATCGCGAGTATATCGCTAAAGTTTTAAAAAAACTTTATAATACTAGCCTTTAGATTAATATTAAGAAATATAAATTCGATATTATAAAGACTATATTTCTCGATATTATTATTTTAGGGTAAGGACTCTAAATAGACTTCTTAAAGATTTAAACTATAATTAATTAAAAATAATCTATTAACCTTAAAAAAAGTTAAGCTTTTATAAACTTTATTAATTTCTATTACTATTTTATATATAACTTCTTAAAGATCGTAAAGCTACTTATTAACCTTATATATAAAGATAAACCCTTTATATAGTTAGAAGCTTATATATAGATATTTAAGATACTAAAAGCCGTAGTAACCTCCGCCCTAGTATTATAATATTTCGACCCGTAAAAATAAGCGATCCTAGAGATTAATACTTCTAACTTCGTTACTAGAGATATATTATCTTAATTTAATAACGATAGTATCTTATACCTAATTATATATTATAGTAAGAGTATAATTACTACTAAGTATAATTATTATATTTATAATAAGGAGCTCCTTACTATTATAAAATATTTTAAATAATAGCGTTCTAAATTAGAATTTACTAAGCTCCCTATTTAGATCTTTATAGATTATTAAGCCTTAATAACCTTTATAACTATAAAAGATCTAAGTCGTTATTAGGTACGATATCTTAATATCTTATTTAAGTTTAACTTTTAGGTCGTCTTCTAATCCGATAAATATAATAAAAAAGTTAATACCTTAATATATATACCTAGCTTAATACCGACTAATAAGATTAATCTATAACTCGAATAATAGTAATAAGTCCTATTAACGCCTAATCGTATTAATATTAGTTACGTCTTTAAGGGAGACTCTATATTCGAGAAGATTATAATAGTAAATAAGATAGACTCTATTTATATAGAGTATTATAATACTATAGCTACGAATAAGTTAATTTTATATAAAATTAACTTAAAGGATTATTAAATAGTCGATAGAGTCCTCTATAAAACCGGCTTTCTCTAGGTACTAGAAGGATTATAGATAGATCTTTTTAAGAAAATCTATAATTAATATTTAATTAACTATCCGGGATAATAATATATAGTTAAATTACTCCGATAATATTATTACTAGCCTAGTTATATTATAGTAATTAAGTAGTTTATACGGAACTACGCGTACTACTATTATAATAAAGTAATATATTAAAAGAAGTACGGTCTTCTCTAACCCTTACTAATCCTATAAAAGAAATAGTAAGATATAATAATAGATTTTATTATAGAGCTTTCTTTATTAGAGGGCTTTAATACTATTTATATACTAGTCGACTATCTTATTAAGGAACGATACTATATTTCTTACTATTTAGGTAATAATAGTACCTCCGCTAAGAAAACGATTTAGATACTAATATAGAATATCTTCTACTTATATAGACTCCTACTATTAATTATTTCTAATTATAGACCCTAGTTTATATTTACCGTTTAGAAAGCTATATATAAGTATTTAGGAATCTAATCTAGCCTATTAACGGCCTACTACTCTAAGATTAATAATTAGTCTAAAAGAGCTAATTAAGAGATTAAAAAAGGCCTATATATATACTATAATTATATATAGGATAACTAGACTAAATAGATTCTAATAGTTAAATTTAGTAATAATAGTAATCTTAGTATAGCTACTAATATAATACTATTTTATATAAATAAAGACTTTTACCCCTAGATAAGTTTCTTATCTAATATAATAAATTATAAATCTACTCGCGAGCGTCTATAGGCTAAAACTATTAAGGATATTACTATTAGAATAGAAGAAATTACTAATTTCGGCTAGTTAATAATTACTATTAGCTAAGCTAAAATAGAACTCTAAACTAATAAATATTACTAGGAGTCTCTATTTAAGAAGGGCGATCTTATTATATTATTAATTAAGAATATTAAGACTATACGCCCTTATAAGGATCTTAATCTTAAATAATTAAGCCTATTTAAGATCCTTACTTAGATTAATATATTATACCGCCTCGACCTCCCTAAGAATATAAGCTATTTAGATATAACTTTTTACTCTTTACTATTTACTCTCTATCCGAATAATCTTTTTCCCGGTTAAGTTATCCCCCTATCTAATCTAATTATACTTAACGATCTATTAGAGTATAAAATAGATAATTTACTAGATTTTTATATATATTATAGCCGCCTATAATATCGAGTTAAGTAGTTAGATATAGATAATAATAATATATAGTACTATATAGATACTAGAGAGTTTAATAATATTACTAATATAGCTAAAGATTTCTTTAAAAGGTATCTCGGAATATTAGGAAATCTAGATTAGACTACCTATACCTTAGCTAATATAAATAATTAAGGTCGTAAAAAAACTATTACTATAGCTACTCGTACCCCTAAGAAAGCGCTAACTATAGCGGCTAACCCCTCTAGATTAGTACTAATTAATTCTATCGCCTATAGAAGCGAGCGCCTATATAGCCGCTAGGGTTTAGTTATATATATTCTTTAACCCTTAGTATCCCTAGGCTTTAACCTCCCCGATTATATCTACCCTTACTAGAGTAATTAACTATATTTATAGTTTAGCCTAAACCGGGCCTTATAGAAGTATATATATAACTAGAAGAATATTTATTAATTAGAATATTATCTCTATATATATCCTCTAATCTTATTTTAGTTAAAATTTAGTATATACTTACTATATTATATAAAAAATTTTCAAAATACCGCTTTTTTACAAAATATAGAATTTTTATATAGTAAACCTAGGCGGGATCGAGTACCGTAGTATAACTTAGCCATTTTTAGAAAATCGACGATTTTATAGGTACTATATTAATTACCCTAATTACCCTACTTTTAAATTTCACCTTAACTACCCGGATTTCGCGCTAACCATATTAGGGTTTTTTCGACCTATTAACTTTAAAATCTAATAAATATTAGAATCGATTATTTTGTCTAAAAATGTCACGGTTTCTCAACACATATATAGTATATAATATTCAAATCCGCATATAATATTCAAATCTATATTTACTTATTCTAAATATATATATCGATTACTAGCGTATGGGGTATAGGTATTTAAAGGGTAAATTTTTTAAGTAAACTCTCTTTCTCTTTCTTTCCTTTTCGTATTCGTCTTATATAACTAGCCTCTATTTATAGTTAGAGATAAATTATTAATATTAAATCTTTATATTTATAAGTCTTTATTTAAACCTTAATATTATAAATACTTTTTAATTATAATATTATTATTATTTTTTATTATTATATCTAGATCCCTTTCTTAATTCTTTAGCTTAACTAAGCCTAATAATACTATTTTATTAGATGACTAATTAATTTTTTACGACTAGATTAAAATAATCTTAGTAGGGCTTAATAATAAGGATACCCTACTAAAAGTAGTTACTAAAGACTTAGATTAAATATAAAAGATATTTGAAATAGCCTTTACTAGTAGTAATATAGAGATTATAGACTTATAAAATAAATATAACTAATTAGAAATCGATACTACTATCTAGTTAGAGAAGTATTAGTAAGAGTCTAATACTTCTACTATTAGCTATTAGAGGTAAATTATAGATTTTAACTAATAATTTATTTACGCCCTTAATTTAGGCCCCTTATAGACTAATTCTAAAGTACTACTTTCTAAGCGCTTTATAAAGAGTCCTAATCTACCTCTTTACTTAGGGGATTAGGCTACTCTAGAATAATAGTTTATAAAACTTAATTTTAAGTTAAAAGATAATACGAACTAGTATTTAATTAAAATATCTAAGATCTAATATATCTATAGATATTTTAAGGGGAAGGCCGGAAACTAGATATATCTAAAAATAAATAAAAATAATATAACCTATATTAAGAATATTAAGGAATTTATTACGGCCTTATATCTAAATTTTAAGGACTTAAATATTAAGAATACTATATAATAATATATTCTAAAACTATAATAGATAAATAAATTATTTTTAGAATATTTATTCTTATTCCTCTTTAAGATTAGTAATATTAGATTTAATAAAAAGATCTAGAAATTCTATCTCTAAAATAACTTATATTAAGAGCTCTCTAACTATCTAGTAGATATAAGAGTCTCTAAGCTTAGCTTTAATAAACTAATCGATAAATACTAATATAGGGATATTTAGGATTAATAATATAGAGAGCGTTTCGATAAATTAAGCTCTAAGATAATCTAATTTATTATTAACTCTATATTTATACTAGTAGTATATATCTATATCCCTAAAGGATATATATATATATCTACTAATAATAAAAATATAGCTATAGATCTATTAAAGATAGATTCTAAGCCCTAAGAACCCTTTATAGTAGAAGAGAAATAATGCCGCCGCAATAACTAGCTCTATCTATACTATAGGGAGCTAGAGTACTACGCTACTAATTATAATAAAAAATTATTAAATTATATTAATATTTATTTAGTTATAATTACGCCTATCGCGCTAATAACTTTAGAAGGGAATAAGTCAGGAAAAGTATAATCTCTATATACTATTATATATAGGGATAATTAATTATTAAATAATCTCTTTTAAGATTAAATTCTAGTATCTTAAAAGTTTTAATTCCTAAACCTTATTCTAATAATTATCTTATATTAGGATATAAGATAGAATTAAATAAAATAAATTATATAACTAAAATACTACTTAATACTAGAGCTTCCTCTAAGAGTTTTATTAATATAATTTATATATAAATTAATAAAATACCCTTAACCCCCTTTATAACCTTTAGAGATTTAGATAAATTTAATAGAAAGTCTATTACTTCTAGCCCTATTATCTATATTATTTATTATAATTTTTTTATTCTAAATTATAAACCGATCTCTATAATCTTCTATATTATAGACTTTTCGAGCTAAAATATTATTATTAGCCTTTTATAGATAGAAAAATATAAGATTAATCTTTATTTTAGAATAGATAGAAATATACTTTTTTTTAGAGAAGTAATTTTAGAGTCTACTAAAAGTCCTTTTATTTCGCTTCTAATCTTTAGAATTCTAATATTTATCCCCCTAGAAATTAAGTCTCTACTAACTTATACTTTAACCCGCTATTTTAGCGATTAATAATAATAGACTAGACTCTATATAAACTCTATTATAGCTACTTTATAAATTACTAAGCTCTTTTAGCTACCTTTAAGTTCTAAATCTAAACTCTTATTAATCTATCTAATTAGGGCTATACCCTTTACGCTTCTAATTAAGAAGCTAGAGGTTAAAGTTTTTATAACTACTATAAGGGATATTAAAAAGGTTTTAAAATCTAAAATCTATATTAATCTAAACTTTATATTTTTTAAAGAATACTATAATTTTCTAAATATCTTCTTTTAAGTAAAAACTAATAAGCTTCCCCTATATCGTAAAATTAATTATAAAATCGAACTAGAACTAGATAAGATACCCCTATTTAGCCCTCTCTATAATATATCTATAGATAAATTAAAAATACTTAAAAAATTTTTAAATAATAATCTTATAAAGGGCTTTATTTATCTAAGTAAGTTTTTAGCTATATTACTAATTCTTTTTATCTATAAGCTAGAGGGTAAGCTATACCTTTATATAGATTATTAGATACTTAATATTATTATAATTAAGAATTAGTACCTAATTTCTTTAATCTAAAAGACCTTAGCTAGAATTTATTATACTAAGTACTTTACTAAGCTAGATATTATCGCTATATTTAATAAAATTAGAATAATTTTTAAAGAGGAGTAAAAAACTATCTTCTATATTTATTATAAATTTTATAAATCTCTTATTATAAACTTCGAGCTCTATAGGGCTCTATCTATATTCTAGAAATATATAAATAATCTTTTATATAAGTATCTAAATAATTTCTATACTATATATATTAATAATATTCTAATTTATAATAATTTTAAGGCCGAGTATATCTAGTATATAAAACTTATACTTATTAGGCTCCGCGAGATAGGCCTTTAAATTAATATTAATAAATATACTTTTAGCGTAAACGAGATATATTATTTAGGCCTAATAATTACTATTTATAGTATTTAAATAGATCTAGATAAACTCTTAGTAATTACTAAATAGCTAACCCTAATCTATATTAAGAATATTTAAGTCTTTTTAGACTTCGCGAACTTCTATTAATAATTTATTAAAGGATTCTTACTACTCGCTAAATTACTTACTAAGCTTACTAAAAAGGAGGTTAAGTTCTAATAGAATTTTAATTATTAGAAAGTTTTTAATACTCTAAAATTTATCTTTATTATAGCCTTAATCCTATAA
The DNA here is from genome assembly GCA_013423325.1 of Usnea hakonensis. Taxonomy (NCBI): domain Eukaryota; kingdom Fungi; phylum Ascomycota; class Lecanoromycetes; order Lecanorales; family Parmeliaceae; genus Usnea; species Usnea hakonensis. Next base: position 2,157 of record BLJB01000370.1, on the reverse strand, counting down.
TACTTTAATTTAGAAAAGTAGATTATTATTAAAATTAATACTTCTAATAAAGTAATAATAGAAATAATATTCTAGTATAACCCCTAAGGGGTCTTTAGGCCTATTATATACTTCTTAACTAAAATATCCTCTATAAAATATAATTATAAAATATATAATAAAGAGCTTCTAGCTATTATTTAGACTTTTAAACTTTAATACCCTAAACTCGAAAATATCTAGAAACCTATATTTATAATATTTAATTATAAAAACCTAGAATACTTTATATCTATTAAGCTCTTTAGTTACTATTAAGTCTATTAATCCGAGTTCCTTTCTAGATTTAACTTTAAAATTATCTATTATTTAAATATTTTAAATAGACGTATAGATATCTTAACTCGCTAAACTAAATCTTAAAAAGATTTTAGTCTTTAATAGTAAATAATTTTTAAGCCTAAAAATCTTAATATCTAAATCCGAGCCTAAAAAAAGGATATCCCCGCTATTTAAGTAGCTCTTCTAGCTTCTATCTAAAATAGAAGAGCCTTATATTCTACTACTCTAACCCTTAAATTAGAGCTAGATAAGCCTTAATTTAACCCGGAACCTAAACTAGATTTAGAAGATACTATTTAGTTAGTCTATATAAGTAGCGAGTAAGTCTAAACTATAATTAATACTTTATAGATAAATATTTAGAAGCTAAAAGGCTTTTCTCTATTAAAATATAAATTATATAATAATAAGGTCTATTTTAAAGATAGACTCTTTATCTCTAATAATAATAAGCTATATTTATACCTTATTAAACTTATTTATAATATATCTATAGCGGGTTATCTAGGCTATATTAAAACTTATAAAGTTTTAATCTATTTATATTACTAGCTAGGAATTTCTAACTTTATAAAATAATTTATTATTAATTATTATAATTATACCTATACTAAAGTCTTTTATAAGAAGTATCTAGAACTTTTAAGGCCTCTATTTATATTATAAAAATAATAGACCTATATTTTAATAGATTTTATTATCGGGTTATTTCTAAATATCGACTATTATAGCTAGAAATACGTTAATATCCTTATAATTATAAACCGGTTAATAAAAATAGTAAAATATATTTCTATAAATAGAATTATAGTTAAAGATATAGTCTATACCTTCTATCTTTATATCTAGAAGAACTATAGACTTCCTTATAATTTTATTATTAATTAGAGTATATAATTCGAGAGCTATTTTTAGTATAAACTATATACTTATTATAAAATTAAGACTAACCTCTTTATTACCTTTTATCTAGAAATAAACGGCTAAATTAAGCGAGTTAATATAATATTAGAATAGTATCTAAAGGTCTTTATAAATTTTCTTTAAGATAACTAGATAAAATAACTCCCTTTAACTAAATTTACTACTAATAACTATCTTTTAGAAGCTACCTAGTTTACCCTATTCTTTATAAATTTAGATTAGTACCCCTATATAGGTTTTAAACCTAGCTCCTATTAGGAAGATTATATTATAAATTATTAATAACTTAAAGACTAGTTATATACTAATAGCTTTACCTTATAAATAGACTATATTAATAAAATTATAAATATCTAAATAATACTTATTTAGGCCTCCTAAAAAGAATTCGCTAACTAAAATTAATAATCTACGCCTAAATATTAAGCCTATAATTTAGTATAGCTAGATACTAGAAATCTATAGTTCTAGTATATCTCTAAAAAGCTTTTAGAGAAATTTAAGGGGCCTTTCCCTATTATTAAAAATATTAGAATTTATATTTATTAATTAGAGCTCCCCCTAAATTAGTTCTATTATAATATCTTTTATACTAACTTTTTATAATCTATAGCCTCTAATCTAGTTTTTAGTTAAATTTTCTCGATTTTATTTTCTTCCCTTAACGCCTAAAATTAAAATATCTAAATTATTAAATTAATCGAGGATAGTAAAATAGAGCGCGATATTCTAAAATTTAAAATTAAATAAAAAGATATTTATTATTATATTTAAAAATCTTTTAAATATATTTATATAGTCTTTAAAGTCTTAGATAACTATTTTAAATAATATCTAGAACGCGCTAGCTATACTATTTAGATTATATATAAAGAAAATCCTAACGATTTTAATATAGAGTCTAATTTTAAT